>DWLS01002095.1:0-19094 GCA_018246255.1 Pachliopta kotzebuea
GCCCGTCCCCGCGGTCGTCCCCGCCCCGCAACCCCCGGCCGCACAGCCACCCACCTCGCAGCCGAACCTCATGCAGAAGTTCACCGAAATGACGGCGCCCGGCGGTGACATCCTCAGCAAAGGCAAGGAGCTCATCTTCATGAAGTTCGGCCTCGGGGGCAAATAATGCCGGCGCCGCGGCCCCGGGAGGTCTCTATGCGTGGTCGTCGAATCGTAAATATGTGAAGTGCGACCCCTTCAACGTTTCCTTTTAGTTTTCTTATGGTTCCGCTGCTGCTGTAAGGCAATTCGACTTTTCTACAAGTTGTTCGGTCGACCGTTACAAGCGTATGTATAAGAGATGTATATAAAAATTCAATATACGCACAGTTTAGTGAATATTCAAATGTAAGTGCAACCCAGATAGTCCGCTCCGGAATATCGGAGTGTCCACAACCGAGTATAGTTTTTAACTTAAGTTACCTCTCTTGGACCTGTGCGGGTCTGCTAGTTGTATAGATAATACTTGGCATGTAAAATGATTGAATTATCTTTTAATGTTTCATTTATGTGTTTAGAGCGTGAATTCTGTTAAGATATCACCCTGTTGTTATATGACATAGTTTATGTGTTGTTGGTTGCTAGATGTTCCTTCTTAAAACCCGTTTAAGATAAAATGTTTTCATGTGTTAAAAGCGATTATAATGTATATTGATATTTGTAACGTTACATTATTCAAATTCTTCTCCCACGGTTTCACCCCCGCTGATACTAACGTGTGAAAGGTAAATGGATAGTTGTTATAAAAATAATATATTTAGAATGAACTGCCACTACATTCATTTTTAAGAAGTAACCGCCTTTCTTTGTTATTAAAATATATATCATGTATTATCAAACTGCAAGTCTTAAAATGATGAGCTTGATTTGAAAATTATCGTTAATTATTTTGAAAATCAAGCGCATCAGGGGCTCAAATTTAAGACTTGTAGTATCATAATTCTGATCAAACTTTTTGAAATTTTCTTTAGCTTTATATAAAAAAAACTGCACATTGAATTTGTATGCTGTTCCCGATGATAACTCGAAACAAAAATATTCTGTGATAGTAGGACGTGATAACATCTTTGTCATTCTTATAAATACATCATCGCATATAGACATTCGAGTTGCAAAAGACATTTTTGAGTTTTCTTTAATAACAACATTATACATAGATTAGCCATATATTATAATCTTTTCTATATCTTAATTGTCGCAAGTAGATACAGTGTAGTTGCATTTAAGTCCAAGAGCTTTTTTTAATTAACAATTTGTGAGATTGTCTAACATAAAATCAATAAGGAAAAGAGAAAACGGAAAAATTTAAATTGTAGCCGTTGTAACTCTTAAAGCTCTAAAATATAGTATTTAAGCAATAAATAACATTTAAAAAACCCAAACTTTGTTGAAAATAAAGCTGAAAGTATTAAGTTCACATTTTCAATGTAAGCAATATTTAAAGTGAAGCTTTCCACGTTATAAAATGGCGAATTGAAAAGCCGCTTTATTTTGTGTTGTTTGTGATCTGTCATTTCTGTATATTTTAACAGATAATTGAACAGTTTTTATAAACTATAGTCATAACGGCACTGTTGTCGTTTCGCTAAATGCGGACGAATGGTTTTAAAGCGTGAATTTTCTGGCTGAGAGCTTACCCGACCTCAATACTTTACAATTGTACTGCGCTCTGTTAAAAAAATGCATTATTGTTGAATGGCGGACGTCGCTCAACAGTGAAATGCGTATTTGTTGAATAATTTTACTTTAATATTTAACGAAAACTTCATTGCTATGAACTATCATAATCTAATGTAAACAACAGTCTTTTTCGACTATCTTTAGAGTTGATAGCCAACCTTAGATTTTGATGGGGCATGACAAAAAAAAACCGACGCCGAGAATATATATCTAAACCTTACTTTCTATACGGTGGTCATATTTTGATTATATTTATGTTTGACAGACTAAGTAAAAAATAATTTTTCAGTTCTATTCCAGTTGGTATTTACTTTCGTTTTAAAGTTATCGGTGGATATGTTTCGTTTCAAAATGACTGTGTTACGTAACTAAGAAATAAAACAACGGATTCTAAAGATTGTATACATATATATGTTAAATTAGAAACATATTAATTAACTTATTACGCTAATGGCGATCTAAGCCGCAAAAAGACTGCTTGCATGAACATTTAATTGCTTTAAATTTTTATTATTTACTATTTATTCTCTTTAGGGAATATAACATATTTCATTTAACTTTTTTGTTAATCTGGTTTATTCAAATCTATTGGATCGATGTCCGAATATTTTGTTGTATGTATTTACATTCAATTCATTTAGATGATATCTATTTAATAGAAAGTTATCTTTTCCTTTAAACTTTTGTCATAGAAATTTCTAATGTTATTTTGTATCATTTACATAATTAGATTGCTATCAGGTTAACAGATATTTCTACATAAAAAGCATGAAACGATTTGGACAAATTTTTGTACCTGAAAATAGAGGAGTATGCAAGTTTATAACGTGCTCCGTAAAACTTGTTTAATTTGTTTTCTTTAAATTACCAATAACTTTATGTGTTATAAAATTATTGGTGTCTAAAACAAAATTGATGTTGGGAAATTTCATTTAAGTAAACGGCCATTAATGGATCTAAAGACATAATTCAATAAGAGAAACGATAAACACAACATCTTTAAATACGTAAAATGTTTTGAATTATATTATTTTAATTTAATTATAATAGATTGTATTAAAGAACATTTCCTCTCTCACAACATATTAATAATTCACTTCTTCGTTCTACCAAACATGTTATACATATTAGAAAAACAATGATGAATGGGAACGAAAAGTGAATTGGAAAGTAAATAATATGTAGTGTTTACATACGAGTCTAGATCAAACTCCAGACAATGTGTGCTTGTTTTATCGTCTCTTATTCGAATAATCACTTTTAAGTTAACTTGTTATTACATTACATATATACATTGTTCACGTGTATGTGTAAGTACCAAATACCATTTCTGAATGCGTCATTGTTTATGTAAATATTGGAGGGAAAGTTTGCTTGGACGGTAGGCTACTTCGAGATGCTCACTTCCTACAAGGGTTATTCTATTAAGTCCTCTTTATCGCTTCGTAACGACGGATCTACGCCGTCGTATATTAAATCTTTTCACGTATATAAAATCCAAAATTAGCTTGCGATTACTAGTTATATGAGTACATAAATAATGGTATTATACTTAGCCAGCGGTTTAGCTCATTTTAATACATCTAATAACGCATCGGTTGTACATATTGTGAGCCAGCGAAATGTTTTCTCATCGCGCTCCGCCACATATCTAAGTATAGCCCACATCGATTGAACTTTTTTCTAAAATTAAATAAAGGATATAAATCTAGTATTATCTTTAAAAAAACCGTTTAAAGTTGTTTACTTGTTTATACATTGTTATAAAACTATATCCATATCTTTTATCACATGTATCGTGTATGGTTATTTATACGGGATTATATTAAAATTAATGATGTATATTAATCCAGCATTCATGTGTGCGTTGTTTGAGAAGGTGTATATTACTTGTACTTACGTATATACGAACACTACCTTTAATGAATAAAATCTTTAAAACTGTACCAATGAAGTATGCTGGGGTAAATAAATGATACAAATGCCGCTTCTTTATTTATCGTTTTCTTTACTACCCTTAATTATTTGTCATTTTCAATGCGGACTATTTTTCATTAGGCGTATTTTAGATTATTAAATACTTAAATATCAGAATCTATATGTTACTTAATTAGCAATATTCAAAGGAAAATGATTGAAAATTCATTCATTCAGTAATAAGATATTTTTTTATTGTAATTAAGTATTTAATAGTTTGGGACGTCAAACCATTGGTAATGTTTTTCGCCTGTCGTATTGAATATGTGTTCAACACATTTCTTCTTAATCCACCTGTACATCAAATAATATTATTAAATTTTAATGAATATCGCACATAATCATTGATAAAATCCCTTCTGTCGTTATAACATGTTACATCATATAGTGTTGGATATGTTAGTGACCAAAAAATCTAAAAATATTTAGGAGTTTTTCTAGTGTACAAAGACAAACAAAAGATAAGTTCTAATAATGACAAATACAATATGTTGTAGTGTAAATATTTGTACTGGCTTTATAATCATCGGTAGGTTCACATTTACAATCATTTCCACTTGATTGTCTCGTTGGGTTTGCGTATAAAACAATCCTCCAATATTCTCTATTGTAGTTGAAAATTTGTTTCTAAATGGAGTTTAATAAATGTATCAAATGGTGGTAACCCAATTTGTAACTGCGGTCATGAGGATAACAGACGCCAATTCGATGTACACCGAGTTATTGTTTCCGGTGAAGAAAAATATCACAGAAAAATAACACGTGTTAAGGACAAAGAAGTTTTGTGTATAAAATCCACTAATCTAATCTACTTAGAAAAATATATATATAAAATATCCAAGTCCCGTATGTGAATGAAGTGGGATGTTTAGGTTATGTTAGAAGGTTTCATTCTTACCCTTCTTTCTTCTTGCAACCGATGATGGGATAATCTTTCTTGTAGCATTTGGTGTCGATAACATTGAAATAAGTGATACCGGCCCTCACTGACGCAATGTCTTTGGCACCCCGAAGACACTTATGGAGCTTCTCATCACATGAACACAGTGCCCTAGGTATGAGAAACTAGGGTATTATAATGTAAACATTCTGTAATATTAGGTGTAAATTATTGATATTTCTCTCAAAAGTAGTCAAAGAGATTGCGATTCATAAATTCAAGATTTGAAAATATTTAAAAACTTGATATGCAGACAAACGGAATCTAAAAATCACCATAAAGTTTTAACAGAAGAAGGTATTAGGATCAAAATCAACAATTTCATCTTTTTTGTATCAGCCGGTTTTTTACTGAACTGTAAACTATACGTTAACTATAATAAATAAATTCGCAACGAATCGCACTTCCCCTTTTATGATCGGATAAAAATGGGACATGTGTTCATTTCTTTGTCTTTTTTCTACTTGACTTTGTGATAAAAAGACAAGTTTGCAGTTCAAAATTACCTGGTGAAAAACGATTTATTGGTGAGGTTATATTTGGTAACACCAGGGTGAATTGTGTCTGAACAGTGGTCGTGGTGCCAGCAACATTTGTCGGTTTTAGCTTGTGGTCCAAAGTCACTCTGACCATGCGCAATGTTGCCAGGGCCGCACCACTTTGTACCTGTTAATTTAAGTCAAATTAAGACCTTTAGTTTCAATATGAAGTAGTGCTGCATCTACTACTGTCTTCAATGGCATTTATTACTGTGTTACCTATAAAGATATTGATAGTGACACTGGGTCACAAATGTTACCTGGTGTCATCAAAAATAATATTTTAATCTCCAACATTATCCTTGAGTGGATTTTCTTCAATGCATGGTTTAATTTCTTCAACAATGTGCTGTATTCAATATCAGTACACGAACTAAAGGCACAAAGAAATATTAACGAATATATAATTATACTGTTACACATTTTGCTGTTGTCTTTTTAATATTTTCTATTTAAATGAGTTATTATTGGGATATCGTTTTTATTTGTCACGATTAACACGTATAAAGTAACAAACAGAAGCGGGTATAAGAAAACGTTATTATTGAAGAATTTCTAAAATTTTTACTGCCAATTTTATAAATATTAAGATACTTCTATAAATTCAGGGCATTGATGTATCTTCAGTACCAAATCGAGGGGGGCTAAAGTGTTACCTTACTGAAAACCTGCTCGGATGTAATATCATCTAAAATATAACCACGACTGTATTTCCTAGATAAACTGCACTGGTTTCCAGTTTTTAGTATTGTATTTTGTTCTAGATATAAGAATGAAATATTAAAAAAGTTTAATTTTTATAGCCTAAAATCAACAGAATAGATGAAACCAGTAAAAATACACACATGTTCAAAATTTTACATGTTTGATTTTCAAAAACGGAAAACAGATGTTTAAATAGCACCAGTTTTCTATTACTAACAGACGTAAAGTAATATGGAAGACATTCATCACGTTGTTATCGAAGTTGCGTGTATTAGGACAAAGTTTCGTCTACCATATTGTGAACAACAAAAGATTGTAAGTCTGTCGGCGTCATATGTTTGTCTATATATGATGAGGGAGACTAGAGTATTTTTTTCATTACAGAACATAGTACATCTATGTATAGTATATATTACTAGTTATATTACCCATTTAACCGACTCACAGTAATGTTTGTACTTCACTGTAAAATGTCTTATAATGGAATATCGTTAAAAAATTAACACAAGAATCGCTTCCTTACAAACGATAAGACACAAAGTTATAATAATCTTTTATGCGATTTTTAACAATTTTAGTATTGTTGCACAGCAGACTGGACATTATAAATACTTATAATGTCCAGTATGTTGTTACGTAAGTTGTATTAATAGATAGTACATCATCATTATCAGCCGATAGACGTAAGCCACCCTCAATAACGGTGGGATTTGGGACAATTTTTACCACATAGGCTTGATACGAGTTGGTGAGGAGACAGACCCTCGTTTGTTGATTAGCAGAGTGCACCACGAGCAAATGAAGTTGATTTGGGTCCCGTGAGTTGTTGTTTGGGACCCCTTAGAACAAAAACTTATTTTAATTGTAGGAAAATAGTAATAATTTATATCAAATTCACATAACATCGACTATATATCTAAAATCACTAAAAAGACTAATCTAAAAATGTCAGTAGGGAAGAAATGAAAAATAAGTGCATTTGGATTTTTCGCTAGTTATTTATTTTAAAATTGTTTTAATATGGCAATTATTTCCATATATAATCTCTTCATGCACACGAGAACAACGGTGCAACACATTTGTTTTATGCAATGTAATAAATAACTTACAAACCTTATTTAATTTAATTTAAGTAAAACTATCTTATAGATTAAATTTTTAATACAATTGTCGCCTAAAACTGTTTTTCTTCAATAATTTGGTACGTCGAACCATTGGTACTGCATCTGGCCTGAAGTATCGTAAATATATTCAACGCACTTGCTGCCCAGCCATCTGTTAAAAAATAATAAGGTTAATATTAGATATAGATTGCGTTACGTTTAGCAGTGGATGTCTACACAACCGTTGTAAATTCAAATACCTATTTGGCTAAATAAATCAAGTATATTATGTCCTAAAAAATCCCTAAAATAAAATTTTTATTATCAATAATTAGGTTTTTTAAGCAGAGGAAGAGTCTTGTATATTATTTCTTCTTCTTAGGTTTAGAGAAAAAACTATGAAAATGTTAAACGTTACCGTTAATGTTTGGTTGGTAATAGTATTTTAATAGCGTTATATTTTTTACTCACCCTCCGCGTTTCTTGCATCCTGTCACGGGATAATCTTTCCTGTAACATTTGGTACCTAGAGCGTTGAAGTATGTGATGCCTATTTTAAGTGACGTCACACTATTTACGTTTCTTAGGCATTCGCGAAATGTCTCGTCACAGGAGCAGTGCAGTCTGAAAATTATAAAAATTTTTTCATTCAATTACAGGAGCAATCAACCTCAGTAGATGGGGAGGAGGCAGCTCGTTTATTTCATGTGTGTTCATTCAGGATTTTTTGTTTAAGTCATGTTTTTAGAAAGGTAACAAGCGAAGCTTGTTTAAAAAACAGTAAAAGGTGATGCGCCTATTAAATAGTAATAGCTAATTTAGCTCTATACATAAATAAATTATAAAAAAGCACAGGACACTTAGTTTGTCTAATATGCGAGGTACTTACTTCGATCTTGTTTGATGATCTGTAGTAAAATATTCAAGCAAAGTTTAGCTTAATAAATTTCTAATGCTGCAATGGATTATGTCTAGTTGTGTATACTTAATCTCACCGTGTAAAAAATGAGTCATTAGTTAAATTATGCCGCGACTCTCCAGCTAAGATGAGGTCTGGGCAAGAGTCGTGCTGCCTGCAGCAATAGTCCGTCTCGTTGTCTTTCCCCAGATCGTCGTAACCATTAGCTATGTTTCCAGAGCCACACCATTTAGTACCTGTATAAATTAAGTTTAATAACATTAAATGAGCTGTTTTATTTACTTAATTTACATTTAGTAACTTCACGGCGAATTCATATATTGGCAACATAGAAGAATCACGCGAAATATATCTTACATTTCTTTAAATATTAACTGAGAAATTTTGTTAGTTGAGTAGGTAATCTCAATTTTAATATTAAAATAATTAATAAAATAACAAGAAATATAGCAGTAAATTAGAAAGAGGGCAGAACAGTAAGTCATTGTTACGTTCATACTGTCGGTGAATAAGAAACTTAGTTTTCACACTTTGCTATGTCAAGGGCAAACTTTCTCTGTTAAGTTACTTGTACGGAACAAGTTTATATTAAATATGTTATTGAAGTTCAATATGTTTAACGTTTGATTCATTTAAAATATTGTGATGTATAGAAATCAAGGTTTATTCTGTTTAAGACTATAATGCTTAACTTCGATGAATTATGAATTACAAATATAAAAAATTATATTAGATCACACATTCCTATAGCTTGTCGTGGTAATATTAATTGAATTCGAATATAAATCAGGTTTTCTAAGAAACGTGCTGAATTTATTGTTTATGTCGTTAAAGTTGTGATTAATGGAATTCTTTACGAGATACCTATCTAACCTTCAGCAGACTAACAGTTATGGTAACTCCACTCGTAAAACAATGAAAAAAGGGATGGACATTATTACGTTTGGTTGTATTTAACATTGATAAATTTTCAAATATAAGATTATCTTAGGATAATTAATAAAGTATTTACATAACTTTTTAATGTTCTGATTAATATCTTATTATGTCTGTATTAAGGTCTCATTCAGATAAATCGATGATGTAATATGAATACGTAATACTAAGTCGTTATTATAGACAATAGATTAAAATGTTAATATATTATAGATAAAAATGTTATTATAGACAATAGAGAGACGAGACAAAGGTGAAGTTCATTTGAAAATGATAACGGTGTGATGTTAGGAAGGGTACACTCCATCAAATTGTGCTTGTAGTTTTTAGAAATAAGACACGCGTCTAAAAATCATCGACCTATATTCTTTATTGGATTTAGATTTTCTCCAACTGTCAACACCGTTTTTCAAACAGTCAGAAAGAGACACCTACTTCTTTTAAAGCCCAAAAATATATCTCCAAAGCTATGATCACTCCATCTTCTGTGCTTCAATTAAAACCATTTCTCTTTAAAGATAAAATATTTAGTTATAAAAGAAGACACAAACAATGCTGTATTATAGGGCTTTTTTAATAAAGAAATGAATGAAATCGCTGTTACTAATTATATACCTTTACTTGTTACTAACCTGGAAATATTAAGGTGAATCTTAGTTTAGTCATATCACTTGGGTCTATTTCTTTTTCAATATCCTCAACATCCGATATTTTCTTTAACAATTCGGAAATTTCTTCATCACTCAACATGAGAATAAACGGACAAGTGAGAAAGCCGATTAGCAACAATAGAACAAAACGAATGCACATTTTTTTAACAATAAACTACAATGATTAAGAAAAGATGTTAAAATGAAACCTAATGATGGAAGTTTCATTTTATATAATGCCTTTGATCCTTGGTCTAATGTATGGTGTGCGTGATGGCGGAGCGGAAATGGAGCGTTTATAAAATCGAAATAACTTGATTTACTAATATTAAACTAAATTTACTTCGTCATTAAGTTAAATTATAATATAATATATAACTAGCACAACATGCGAATATCATTTTGGTGTAAAAGTAATGTATCACATATCAATTTTTCTCTCCATAATTCAATGGAATTTTATTATGTACTTATATTATTTCTTAATAAGAATAAATATTGTTTTTCTATGACATAAATAAAAAAAAAATGACGTTGAAAGTTAAAAAAAATGTTTGTAATAAACAAACTACTGTTTCCAAGTTATTAAGATTTAAATTAACAATTTTTCAATGTTCAACTGAAAGTACAGTGAAAGGTCTACACAAATAATTGCGCTAATTAAGATGTTAGATCTCATCACTTCAGTTCACGTTTGAGTATTACTTTTGGATCGCAGGAACAGGCAATGGTATCTATCTATACGGTTCCAGCAACAGAGACCACCGACAAAAACAGTAGGTTGAGTCGTTATGGAAATTTGGTCACCTTTGCGAGGGTATTATTAATTCTTGCCACTCTCCCACGGAATCAAACATTTCAATTTATATGCAAACACTTCGCACGAAGAAAGTTCATTTAAATAAGTGAATGCTGAACTGAATTTTGACTTGGACACGTCGATTTAATGCAATCGGCGGTTAGCAGCGATTCATTGTTATTGGACAAGCGTATTACTTCGTATGTAGTGAATGTTTTAGTCATATTATCGTTTTGTAGTATAAAAAAGTTTTTACGTTGCTTATTTACTATTTTGTTACTTTTTTAAAAAAGTTTTATTGTTTCAATGCAATAATATCTCCCTACTTATAAACAATGATGATAAAATAAAATACTGTACTCTCCAGATTGAGATTTAGTTTTTTTTTTATTAGACAAGGTCGACTAGTGTAGCAAGTCGTTCACCTGATGGTAAGTGATACACCTGCCCACAACGACGCGGCTCGTTAAGATGGTGTATACAGCACCACATTGCGTTCGATACCTAGAGACATAAGTTTTTAAGTATCGTTACTCCAATAATTTTACTATCATACAGCACTCTTCAAACCAGAACGCAGTCATATTTGTACATTACTATTTCGCGGTAGAAATAGGAGCTGCGGTGGTACTTATCTAAATAGTCTCCGGCAAAAGAAATCTTCCACCCGTAGCAAAAGAGACCCTACCACCAGTTTACAATTATAATTTTCAAGTTACGATTTATTCAGATTTTAAATTACTTTAACTTTATGATTTTTTTTTCCAGTAGAATCGCTGAAATCGTTAATTAACATTACTTAAATTTAGAGGTTTCTGTCGATCAGGTGCATTAATTTTTTCTTCTTCTTAACTTCAACTAATTGATATTACACTATCAAAATTATCATACTATTTTTTGTGTAATCATTTTATTTCGTTTAATATTCATTGTGACAGTTGTAACAAGGTGATCTTGTTAAGAAGGTTGAGTTATTGAATAGTAAAAATATTATAGAACAAAACACTGTAAGCATTTTTTTCATTACATTCGTTTGATGTTTTGATATTTAGTAAAATATTAAATTTGCGATATGTGGCAGGGTTATGGTCCTATAATAGGTATAAAATTGAGACAATAATATCATTGCCTTAGAAAAAAGAAATAACTTAAAAAAATATCTGAATAGATCGACACAAAGAGACTAATTGAGGAGAGCAGAGGAAGGATCGTGTTCATCTTGTCGTTTTTTATGCATGCGATTTTAGTGAACTGAACTAAGATAATGATGACGATGACAACAAAATAAGCTTTTACTCTTACTAATTTAAACTTGTAATAGATTTCTTTTAAAAAGAAGAATTTAGTAATGCTGCCAACATTATAATCGTTAATATTTCATCATCAGCTTATTCATGTCCACTACTCAACATAGGCCAATGCAATTGATGTAAGTCTGCTTCGTACTGCGTTTATCAGCTCGTATACTCAGCAAGTACAGCTTTTGTGATTTTTATATATTTTGTTAGTCGCCTTTACAGAGACCATACCCGAATATGGTAAGATACTAAATTCCCTGCTGTGGTCGCTGAGTGAAAAACTTTGCATGTTTTATGTTAATTACATAGAATTTCCAAGTAAAACAACGTAGCGTTTTCATTGGTTATTAGTAGTTACGAGAAAATTTTAACAACTTTTTGCCATATTAAAATAATAGCATAACTGATTTTTATTGACGATTGAGGTTAACCTCTAAATTAATTGAAGTGTTTCGTATATTTTATTAAATTTTCATTAATAAATTTCTAGAATTGTTATGTTGTAATTTACTTTCAAGTGAACCTAAAAATTCCGATTTTAAAAAAGGTTTATGTCGAAATTAAATCGCTTGAGAAAGTGATTATTATTGAGTAATGTTTACTAAAAATAGTTACTTATAAATGCGTTTTTTATGTAAAAAAGAACACATGTACTACATTATTGACAAGAGTGTTAAGAGAAGTTGCTTTTTTTCCAATCCATTGAATATAAAAAATAGATTAAAAAATTGTACTATTGAGATATTGAGCAATAAACACTTACCTGTTATCATTCGAATGTTATTAATATAAAGTTTACTGTTCGAAATTTTTAATGTTAAACCTTATCAATAACAGCGGGTATTCGATTAAAATAGAGTGCCTGTGTACCTGCTGAGAATAATCAGCGAAGAGCCCTTAGTTTCTTTAAAGTTGCGTAATTTTTAAGCATGACAACTTTAGGTATATCCATTCATACTTGAAAGGATTGGATATATCAGGCGTTGGTACGGATTAGAACATTTTTACTGCCGTTACTTAATTAGTTACCATCGCCTTCGGTAAAAAATTACAGTATATTATCATGAGCCTTTATTAAAGTTTGTCAAATAGACCGTTAAGTACAACTACGGCAATTAATTTTAAAATTAGGAAAGCCTATATCTACCATAAGAAATACATAGCTGTAATGATGAGATTGTCAAACTAAAAAATGTTTACAACAAAAGTAATTTTAAAAAGCCTTTGATCTTTTAATTGTAAATAGCAGAAATATAATTTTGTGCTTGCTTCACCCTTGCTATATTTTCATACAAAAATACTGTTCACCCAGTGGAGGTCTTTACTTCAATATTTATTTACACAAATAATTCACATAAGAACGTACATACTACGTACGACACAAATATTTGTATACTGTTAGAATTGAACCTTCTATATCCATTGCGGCAATAAAAGTAGAGATAAAACGTAATTAGTTACAACCCGCATTTTAAACCAAGGCACAGATTTTGATATTGTAGAATGACCTCCACAAGGTCAACATTTTATCCTTTCTGATAAATATCTCGTACTTTGATTAAGTTAAATCTGTGTATCACGTTATTATAAAAACATCATTTCATTAAATAATAAAAGTGAATATATAAATGTTCTAAAATGGACATTTGTTACATGATTTTTAAAATAAAATATGCAGTTTAGATGTCAATTTGTAAATTTTGTCACCAAAGGGTAACCATGAGATGGTAGTTTTTATCATCTTAACTGATGTTATAATGACGATCAAACGTATCAAATACTATTAAGAAAACCTTCTACTTGTCTTATCATTAAGTGGAATAAAAATCTACTTCTTGCTGTATTAATTTTTACACAAAAACAAAATTATGCACCCCATTTCCGTTGTTTTTTTCATTACTTATCTATATTCATAGTGTTAGCTAGAATTTTAACGAGAGTACTCTTTTATTTGGTTTGCTGTCGTTGTCAATGTCAATTGTTATTGACACAGTTTTATTATTATTCGAATGTTGATTTTATATAGAAGTCCATGTAATAAAATTAATATTTACAAAAGGAACTATTTCAGTTCTTTTAAATTCAGTTATTTATTTGTTGTTTATACCTTGTAGATATGGATGCTAATCTGTCCTTCTTCAAATTTCCCGTGAGTACCTAAGATTTATTGAATAGGAAGTTTACATTTTGTTTCAAAAACAAAAACTCTCATTTTTGTTATTTCAGTTTGTTGATGTCGAAACACCTGATTTAGAATTCAACAAAAGTAAACCGCAAGATTGTTACGATGTTATTCAAACTTTGCCTACCAATGGAGGGCTTCTGGGGACGGATGATGTGTTGGCTCAGTTTCTTTCAGCAGATGGACCGTTGGAAGAGCCCGACTTGAATGGTCCTGCGACATTACATTGCGAGATTTGTAATAAAAAGTTTGATAATGCTAAGAAATACTATGGACATCTTAGAGTTCATTCTAAGGATAACCTTTGGATTTGTGGTAACAATATTACTCACCTTTACTAAGTTATAACGTAGTTTATAGGTATTACATGTGACAACCAACCGAGGAATAAATCAGTTGTTAAATAGAACATTTCTTTTTTATAACAACATGTAGTAAATAGACATAAAAAAAAAATCGACTATATTCATGAAACTGTAGATCTTTGAATAAATATTTATTTTTAGCGAAAATAATTAAGGCAATTTTTTCTCATAATGAAAATTGCTAACATTCTGTAAGAAGACTAGTTATAATTTCTTGATAGATACATTCATTGAACAGTTATTCATGATCATCTTTATCATATGGTGGTTTAGAACACAGGTAATGTTTCTAGTAAATATATTCTAAACTATTAAACTGTTTATAGCACATGAATTGTTACTAAGTATAATATATATTTCTTAAAAAATATTAAATAATTTTTTGTCTCATCTTTTAGACAAATGTCCTGATCAGAAGTTTTCTACAAAACAGCAACTTATGAAACATGGCCTAACACATAAACCTTTGGCTTGGGTCTGGAAGTGCCCCCAATGTACCATGGCTTTTGAAGCACTGTGGAGATTGCAACAGCATCTGTTTGCAAAACATTTGGATTATAAGTAAGCTCTCATCTAGTTTTTATTGTTCAATAAAGTGTCGAGAGGAGTCAGATGTTCACCTCCTGGTAAGTGATAAGCTTGCCCATAACAGTTTAGCTTTGGATAAAACCTGTTATGCTTGTCACCTAGAGACATAGGTGTTAAGTTTTATTACCCCAGTAATTTCAGTAGCTATAACAACCTACAAAGGGGTACAAGGTAATGTTTGCATACTTCTGTTTGGTTGCTGCAATAAAAGATGTAGCGGTAACTGCAGCACAAGTACTGGCCATTTGACAATAAATTAAAAGGAAATAAAAATGTGTCAGAAAATGTAAAAAAAAATATTATGTCAGATATGATAGGGAATTTAGGAGTATTCTTATAAGGTCTTTGTTAACGAATTCACCTTCTGAATAATAGTGGATGATCTATGCAGTACTTCACCGCCACATCACTTGCCCACAAATTGGTGACCCCGATGGCCACCGCCGTGGCCAGTACTTGTGTTGCAGTTACCGCTACAAAAACTGTTGTGGTACTTAACCAGACAGTTTTAGGCTACAGACACTTAAGGCCAGTAATAGTAGCTAAGTGACAGATGTAAGTGAGAACATTGTTGTGGTCCTGTCATAAAGCAATAAACATGAAATATTGAAGTGTTAATCACTGTAAGACTGTTGTAACCTGTTCATGTCTTGTCAAGGGTATAAGTGTATTACCTAAAAAATAACCTTTTTATTTTTGTTGAAACTGTTCTTTTCTAGACCACACAAATGTGATCAATGTGATAAGGCATTTTATAAACCATCGGATCTGAAGAAACACAAGTATTTGCACAATGGTAAGTCTAAATAACAACATTGATAAATATGTAATTGTGGTATATTTATTAGTCCTTCAAATTATTGTTTGATGGCAATGTGGTGCTATATTTCTAGACAATATATAGTGATAAAAACATACCAGTAGTAAATATTTTTCAATAAAATTAGTTTATAGTTGACATTTTTTCTTCTATAATAATTTTCAGATACACGTAAATTCCCTTGCACCAATTGCAACATGCAGTTCAGAGACAAATCAAATCTAAAGCGTCATTTATTGACACACTCCAATGAAAAACCATTTTGCTGTTCTGGATGCGGTAATAGATTTAAACAGGTACAATAAAAAAACCACATTTAATTTTAGATGCTAGATTGCTAATGTTGTAGGCAATATAACTAAAATGACTTAGTCACCTCATCCTTAAAAAATCTATGTGCTATTAAAGATACATCAAAAAAAATTGTATTTTGTTTTAAAAATTTTAGTTAGCATCCATGAAAAGGCACAAACAGAACTGTGCGATGAGCAACAAAACACAAACTGAAGTTGTGGATAAGTCTGTCAGACAAAATCATTGCAGGGTTTGTGGCATGACATTTCAATTTAAAAGTGCGCTACTGGAACATTGTGTAAGGTAAGGATCATTATTACATTATATAGTCTATCTGATTAAAATTTTACTTTACTGGTGATTAGTTTCTGGTGCTGGAGGCTGGGTAGGTATTGTTGCAACACTTTTTTCTGCTAAACTTTATTAAAAATTATTAAAAAGAAAGAGAGATTATCATTATCAGCAGCCGATACACGTCCCCTGTTAGAAATTGGCCTCTCCCGAGTATTGAAATTGACTAAACACATATAAAAATAACAATTAAAAAACTTAAGAAAGAGGTAAGAACATCACAAAGATTTTATTTTATTAGGTTAATGAGCCTGACTACATCTTGTCTCAAGTATTATGTACTGTAGTGTTTTATCATCCTGCTTAACACAAAGCTGTTGTATCATTTACCATTAAGAAAATATCCTGCTTATTTCTTTGCTTTTTAGTAAAAATATTTCCTTTGTCCAGTGGTGATCTTCAACATTAAGATTATAAAAATATCTTTCAGAGAAATCCCTGCCTACCTAACATAAACATGTTTTCTGCATTACCATTTCAAAATATAAAATATAATTTTTTCTCAATATACATTACTTGTATTTTAGGCAACACACAAATCCAAGTAAAGAACCTAGCAAGGAAGAAAAGGTTACACCGGTTGTAACAGACACAAATAGAACAGTTGATAACATTGTTGATGACATTCTATCAGCAGAAGATGATTACATTACTGTGCCAAATCAACAAAGCATGCACACATTTAATAACCAATACAATATAGATCCTGCTAATGATGATTATTTAATGCAAATGCAAGTGGAGTTTTTGAAAGAAATTAATCAATTACATACATTGGATGATGAACTGCTGTATAATGATATAGACTTAGATACATTTCAAAATAGTCAAGTCTTTAATACTAATACAAATTACATGGATTATAACACAAACGATAAGAATGGGGAGGTACTTTTTGACTTTAATGACGGTGGTAGGAGTATGGATCAGGATATTATGAACACTCTGTATCAGGTCAAACCTGATAACTTGCCTGATGAGTTCCTTAATGTACCTGATATAGCCTTAAATGAAAAACCTAATGGACTTAATACACCTGCATTAGTCAATGAATGTGCCACAATATTTGAGTCTGATGTAGATTTGGAAGCAAGCACAAATTTAGCGGCTAACTTAAATCAATTAATTGGAGAGAACACTGTACAGTATATATCAACAGAGGATGACGACACATTTATTATAAGTTTGAATAGTGAGATTGATGCAGAACAGCTGACTGATATGTTGAACATAGGAGTAGAATTGAATGGAGATGAGCACAAACCAGTAGAGATCAGTGCTAAAGATGAACCAGAAGTCGATAATGTAAATAATGTAGTAAAAGTTGTTGATGTGATTGTGGAAATAAGTGAAATGAAACAGAATGTGGAGATGAATGAAATGAAACAAAATTCACATATGAATGAATCAAAACTTGGACTTGTTGTTAATAAGGAAACTGAGAAAAATAGTAAAGTTAGAGGAAAGAAGAAAGTCATATTTGTTTGTCGGACTTGTGGCAAAGTTTTTAAGAAGAAAGATAACTATAAATCACACATTGGTGAGTATTTTGTAATCAATAACTTTATTTACTAAATAAACAGACAAAATAGTTATAGATGAAGAAGTAGGCGAATAGGTTCTCTCTTAGTTAACCAACCAGGTTGTAAAAAGGAAAAATTACATATATATATCACTGATAAATTCCAAAAACTACCAATTAAATCAACTTATTTCAATATAAAAAAAATCATCATTAGTGTCTCATAATTTAGGAGTTATATATAACTAACTTGTAGTTTAATGTACTCCTTGTTCTTAAAGTATCTCTCCATAAGTTCAGGTTGTCCGTCAGGTTTGATAATTTGTGATTATCTTGTGATATATGGAACGGTTGCTCTACATTGGTGGTAAAACTGATAAACTTCAGTCATATATTTTGACATATTTAAGTTTGTATTAAACATTTCGAGAAAAAGCGAACTAATCCATGTACTGAAATTCTGAAACCTATAACCTAATTACCTTCCTTCCCATTTCTGCCTTTAGGTTAATCCCTATTGACCTTAATATGTGAAAGTTATGTCCTTCCCTGGCAACAGTTGAATATCTACTAGCTCATCTTTTATTAACTTGCATTGATGATGACATTTTCATGATGTGTTGCTTATCTTTACTTAACCCTTTGACTGCTAAAGGCGTATATATACGCTCTCATAAATCCATCAATATATACGAATAGAGTATATTTACGCCCTGTATTTTTTAACTATAATACTTTTATTTCAACTGATTTAACATGAAATTTGTTGTCTTATGTAATATAGCAACTGAATATCGGCATATGTTTCAATATCGTTCAATCAATTGTCTTCATATTAATTACAATGTTCTTATATGGTACATTCTCATATAATCTCTCCGTGAATTGATTCCTGTAAATCTGTTTCTTTACTGTATATTTTCGCGAATTCAAACAGTATTTTAAAAAATGATGTTTTTAATTTTTTTTGCCATTATTTTTTAAATCCTAAGAATGGCATCGAATTTCCGGATATTGTTTTGGTCAATTTTTTTTTTCTGATGAAGTTCATGCTTTCGGCCATTATTATGGCTGCGAAAGCTTTATCGGACCTTGAGCTCGCGGATCCGGACTCTGCGAGCTGAAAAGTATATAGATATATATATATGCATGTATATAAATAATATAATATAAGAGAGAGGAGAGGGAAAGGATTTGGGATTTGATCAATGTCAGTGGACAACTAGTCGCAGCGACTGACAAGCGAAAAACGCGCCGTCCCTATAGATGGATTCGTCCGAGAGCACTCAAAAGGTTAAGTTTAACCCTTCGCACCCGAACCATTTTTTAGTATGGGTACTCAGCTACCCGACAGTAGTTTTAATAAAAAATTGTAATACATCAAACA
>DWLS01002096.1:0-19093 GCA_018246255.1 Pachliopta kotzebuea
AGTCGCCTCTTACGACTCCCTAGGACAGTGAAGGGGTGGTGACAAATTGTATTCTAAAGCCGTCACCACACGGCCAACATTTTTAACTTTGACCCTTCATATCTCCTTAACCAGAACGGCTTTAAATATTTTATTTTGGATTTCCGTCTCCTTATCCTGTACATTTTATCTTGAAAGAGTATTCAAATAGTTCTAACGGTTTAAAAGTTACAAGCGTTACGGAATATTTAAGTCAGCGCATCAGTCTCTTTTACCCTGATGCCATCAGGTAATAGAAACTGAAAGGATAATATAAATATATACGACTTAATCGCATCAAATTACTTTGATTTTACATGTACATATTAACTTATTTTTCATAACTAACCGACGTCAAAGATGGTGTTTTGTCGAAATCTGTTTTGAAATATGCATAGATTTTTTGTTAGCTCATATATATATAAAATAATTTCGTAAGATCAATTCGCTGTTTTTATCCAATATAGTTTATTGTATAATATAGTGGCAGTTTTTATATAATATAATATTTATAAATCGTGCGAAATGATCTTATAAAATTATTTTATAACTTGAGCTAAGTTAAAAGGTCCTTTTGAATTATACTCCTTAAATTTTTAAATACGTTATTGCTATAAACGAAATTTGTTAATAGATCAAGTATTATAATATTTTGTGTAACTATGAACTTATATACTTCATAACCACTATAGGAAGTGAACGGAAGCGAAGGGCAAACTGTAGCACATTATACGATGTTCCTGCTATGGCATACATAAATTTTAATTTTTGTTTTGTTCCTGATTATTCTTGGGTTGCTAACAATAGCACTGAGGTAAATATAACATTTCTTTTATATTCAAATCACTATTTTACTGGGGTTAGATCTACGTTACTAGAGACCGTCTAGGTAGGTCCGCAGCTCCTATTGTAGCCGAAAAACAGAAGTGTGCAAATATTACTGTATTCCAGTTTGAAGGGAATTATGGCTAGTAAAATAACTGAGGTAACGAGACGTAACACCATAAGTCTCCAGGCGACAAACATACTTTACACAGACACAGTTCATTCTGATCATATCCACTAATAGTCTCCAGACAAAATCATTTACAAAGAACACCTCTTACACCGATGTTAAGCTATATACTGATAAAAAAATCTATAAAAAGTTTTAATTTGTGTAAATTAATTGAACAGGCCGCAGACGAACGAAAAACCGGTCAGAAAATGATTTTTCCCGTTTCAAAGAAACTCATTTTCCTCCCCCGCAAGGATAAATATTGAATCCGACATTGATAAATTCCTTGCGAGTGTTAAACGAATACAAAAAATATATGAAAGACAAAATACTCGGAAGCCTTCGCCTTGCGCTGAAAGTTTTTTTTCGCCTAGATAGTATTTCACTCTATTCATATTCTTATTCGCGTTATCTTAGTAATATTGTACTATATGAAAGCATTTGCGTTACGGCATTTTTTCGAAGAAAATCTATGACAGATTCGTCTGAATTCCTTGTAGATTTTTGGGGATTTCTACATTCTAAAAATTTCCTCGGCCTCTCTTACCATATTTAGTACAGAAACTTCTATATGACGATAATTTGCACTTCATAACGATCCATGGCGACGTAAAGTTCACTCTAACTTCCTCGCTGTCCAAATTTAAAGACATAAATACTCTGGCGTTTGCTCTCCTTCTCTAGTTCCTCTAGTTATTTTAGTAGAGTACAGGAACGTCCATTTTCAATCTAAATCTAGTTTTATTCTTAACACCTGGAAACTACAAAGCTGTTATATTACGGCTAGTTAAAATTACCCGGTGTTAGAACGCTTGCATTATTGGTAGAATAATACATGTTTAGCTTAAAGGTTCTTAAAGGTAGAAATCATAAAGTTACTTTTATATTAAATTCAAAACTTTTGCAAATTATATATTTATCTTTGAAGTTGTTTTTATTTCCTTTTTTGTTTTTAAGATAAACGAATAAATAATGAACTTCTATACTCATGTGATTGAATTGCTGTCGAATGTGATTGATCGGATGTCGTATAGAAGAGGAAGTTAATCTGTTCCAACCGCCTCTTACATATGAAACAAACAAATATATTTAATTTATGCTAATTTTGGTACAAAAATATTCCTTATGGTAATAATAAATTGTTCGGTATTGACAAATTTTTAGCTGTCCTGATAATATGAAATTAAATTAAATGTGGGGGCCATCTAAGTACCGTGATATTAGTCTCGGTGTCTTGGCTTCGATCCAGCAATAAAGTATTGCCATTAGACGTCTGGAAAGATTTCAAACTTCAGGTTTATTAAAAATATATTCTTTTGCTTAAAATTGTGAATTACATCACTTTATTGATGAATGATCACAAATATTTCTCGAGGAACATTATTGTAAAAGTACAGGTGGCTACAAGTTCTTACGCCGGGAGTTTTCTTCTTTTCGAATATTAACATTTTCCTTATTATCTGAACGTATTCTTATTTTTTAATTAATACTTATAGAAAAAGAAAGAGAGTTCATCATGATTGAAAAGTGAGAATAAAGTTTACGACAATCATTGAATATCAGACCCAAGTGACACTGGTCTGGAGAGACCGGCCGATATAAACTTTTAAAGATTACGTAGAGTAGTTAAACAGAATTTAAATCTATCTTCTTTACACATATTATTAAGTATATTTCTTACTCGCGATAGCATTACAAGAACGAACTTAATATATACATATACTGTGTGGAAAAACAGTATGATTTCCAGGTAATCATTTTTAATCCTAATGAGTATAGATTAATAGTAATGAGTCCATAAACTATAAAAGTATTTTAATATACCGTAGGTTAACCACTCGCTTTGTGACACAAAAGGCACCTGTTTCGATTTTGGGTTGGGTGGACACACGTCAAGTTTGGATAACGAAAAGGTCTTTTTACTTTCTGCAATAACCTTTATAGACTTTTTTGTAATATAATGTGAAATTAAGGTCAAATGTCAATCCATTTTTGATGAAAAAATAGGACATTTTTTATGTTTTCATTACTCTTACACCGCAAGTACTTTCTGTAACTACAGAGCACTACTATCTATATTATTACCAATGTTTTTTTATATTGTCGTTCCCCCGCAAAGTGGGACAGGGATGTTATTTAATCTTTTGTTTCCTCTTTTCTTTTCATTTCTTTTTATGTTTATATTTATTTCTGTTTACAATTGGTCTTTCCTCTTTTATTCCATCATCTTCCGCTCTTTTTCAACTTTTCTATTTCCTCTTCTCACACGCACCGCCTCCCTCACTTCCGTCGCTCCATATTTTATTTTACAATTCTTTGGCTTACTTTTAAATTTATAGTTACTTTCATTTGCTCTCTGTTTTACAATTTATTTATCTATCACATTTCTTACTTCTAATGTTTATTACTTATTTTACATTTACTATTAGGTTTTATATTTTATTACATTCTTTTCTTACTATTACCAATATTACATTAAATCTTTTCTAACTTTTATAATCAAATTCATCAGTTGAACCAAAGTTTTGTCATTAGAACAATAAACAAATTCATTTATAAATTTTAAATTAAACAATTATAAAAGCGAAAACCTTCATCACAACAAGTAATGTGTACCTTTGTATGATTTCATCAAAGGTCGTACAGTTAAAATTTTAACTACATATTTTGATACACTTTGATTCGTTTATTAAAAAGGCCGCGGGTGAACAAATTAAACTTCGAGACTAACCCTTGGTTTGCACAGTAATTTAATAACATCTGATGTGAGATCGTTAATCATACTGTCTTTGTAAAACCTACATTGTTACGGAGTAAACTTCATCCTCAGCAGGATCTTTCTTCAGCAGTCATTATGTAAAATTACTTTGAACATTTAATGAACTAGTAATGATTAGCTTTTGTGGGAAGCAGTCTAAGTGGGTTTAGCTGTGGCGTAATTATTAAACCTTTAACTTGTAATACTGAGGTTCCTAAATTAACCGGGATTACATCTTATAGAGATCGGTTGGTGGTAAGTAGTACCGGCCTCGTTAGTTAGCTAACTTTACTAGTGGTAAGTTTTTGTTGCCGGAGACCGCCTCCGTAGGTACTGTCGGTGTGCAAACATTACTGTGTACCGGTTTGAAGAGTGGTATAAGTCTCGTTATTTCAATAGCTTTACTCACATATGTGAGTAAAGCTATTGAAATAACGAGACTTATCAATAGCTTTACTCACATATGTGAGTAAAGCTATTGAAATAACGAGACTTATCACCTTATGTCTCAAGGCGACGAGCGCAATGTGGTGATGTGTATGCCATCTTAACTAGGGCCACATTGTTATAAGTAAGCGTATCATTTAGCATCAGGTAAAGGCATGGATCATCTCTTCACCTCGTAGAATAAATAAAAGCTACTCATATTAAAAACCTGTGGCTAGTGTTGTTGTATTCTATTGGAAAATATAATAAAATAAATTCATGTCTGTTGTTTGATACCTTAGTGGAAAAGTAATCTCTATATGATGTCGGATATGATATATACCGCCAGAAGATAATGCAGCGGACATTCTAAGTTCTTAATGATGTAATTTCAAAGCCAACATAAAGAAAATCTTTTTTATAATTTACAACTTAATATTATAAATGACCTAGTGAGAATAACCTAGCCATGCTATAAAGGAAGTCATGGTTGTGAGGAGATTTTTACCCAATAAGACCCTCTCGTTAATCACCCCAAGCGTTTAAAGGATACAGGATCTCCTGTATAAAACATGTATTATGTAGTTAAGATATAACCAAAATTAATAAAAACCTTTTGTTATGACGATGGCAATGATTTCTGATAACATAATGTTAATAAGTTTTTAATTACCTAAAATTTATTAGGTTATCTCCATTCTGAAGATAACTAACCGTTTAATTTTGTTCACAGTGGTATTGAAGGCAAGATGTGAAGATTATGATCATGGAAGAAATAAGCTGCTACAACTGCACTCACTATTTAGATTTAAATAATACATTCGTCACCAACACTACACGAAATGGCACTGCTATTAATAAATTCTATTTCTACCAGGTATGTTAAATATATTTACTTACATTGTTCCTAAAAATATCTACAAACTTATTTAACTTGTAAAACGTCACTCTGGTGCTACATGTGTTGAAGTTCAGATGGCAGTTTGATAACCTCTCTGGCTAGCTACCATCACCATATTATAAATGAGCGTCTTGCAGCATTTCTGTTTTCTAACCGCCATAATATTTATAAGAATAAGCTTTACCATATTAGCCTTATTGCTACTTGACATATTTTATATTTGAGATCAAGCCGTAAAAAAACTAAATTTATACAGTTTATTTATTATTAAATATAAAATAATTTTATGTCATATCGGTTAAACAATTTTTAATTAATCAAGAAGCAAACACGAGTAATCGTTTGGTTTATAAGTTTTCATAAATTTCGTAACATTAACATTTTATGAACATTAATATTACATACCAAAAATTTTCCGAAAGAAAAATCTTTTGAAAATAATGAATGGAACCATCCCAAGAGATTGTATAGATTTTTTCAAATAACTGAGAACACAAGGAACCTTCGAACAAGAAACTAGTTTAGCTTCAGTTCAGGTTCTTCAAATAAAAATGTATTTACATATATGAGTAAACATTTATATAGCTATTAACATGTAAGAATGCAGGGTTTTCCTTGAAATGTTAAGAATGTGTTATACGTTTACATTTACTGCTACATTCGCTCATAATTTAGTTTAATTAAATAGCCTTATTCAAAGTAAAGTATTTAACTATTCAGATATTTCAACCTTAACAAGGCTGTAAGATGTTTAAGTAACGCGAGTAATTTACTTAATGGTGAAGCGATTAAATATAATATTGTAATAAAGTTAGAAAGGGTGCGAATAGTGCTTATAGCAATTAATTGTTTAACTTAATTAACATTACACGAGGATAGGTCACCGTATACTTGCATCACACAAATGGCGGCTGATTATGTGAACTGACAGCGTGTTAGGGTAAGGGTTAATTGCTCGAAAGTATTACCCTTCTGAAGTATGGGTCTAGACACTTGTTCTGTATTCTAATCCCGTTCATAATGTGGCGTATTCAATGAACGAATGTTGAAGGAATGTTTTTGTTTTGCTTAATAATATTTCTGGAGTTCAGTGTCTGGAGGAATTTAATGAACTTTTTTCCAACGGCTTTCATCAGTAAATAACAAAGCTTTGAATATAGTTTTATATAAAATGTGTCTGGATGCAGTTGCTATCCTAGATAAATGTGTAAAAGTAAACCAATTAGAGTTTTGAATAGTTATAGCGATTTTTTAAAATCCATCCGATTACTTACCATCCTTAAATCCGCCATCATAACAACATATGTGAATCAGAGTAGTTTTAAATGCTTTTACATTTACTTTTTTGTTGTCATTACAGTCTATTGGTAAAAAAAATTGTATCTTTAATTATAATTAAATTTCTGATTAAGCTGTGGCTAATTGAATTGCAGTAATAAGGCTTGACATATTATACTTTGTGACAGAAAAAATATAACGATATTTTATTAATATAAGAATGAGTATCGCACGAAGTTCTTATTCATAGTTTCGCTGTACAAAAGTCTTAAGTTTAAATTAATGGTTTTTAATGCCAATAGAAAATAAAATCCCTGGAAGATATGTATGTTTTTATATATTTAATGTCGCAGTTTTACTATCACTTGAACCGAAGCACCATTAGTGGTGCTGTGTTATTTAAATTCTTTGCACTTTTCACGGACGCCATTAAGTGTCTCATTTGAAAGGATTGAAGCGAATTTTACACAACGTTAACTTAAAGAATATTTTATGATAATATTTTAACATATCCCGCTACATGTTCAAAGGTTAAATACTTTAATACTAGTTCAAGTAGAGATTTATTAAATTATTTTATAAGTGGCAGTGTCACAAGATATAAATATTTAAATTTAATTTAGATTTTAAGTAACCGATATTAAACTGAAGGTTCTCAATTACAAACACAATGAAGATATATCTTATGACCATAGATGACGGAAAAGTGAGGAAAAAAAATCCTTTTTTATTTTTTATAAAGGATAATTTTTTAATTGAAATAATATTTATTCATAATAACTAAATAACAAGTCATAGATTTGAATAGAAACTAGAAACTGAAATTAATAATTTTCTTATAGCAGTAATATTAGAAAAACGTACTAGTGTAATTAAATTGTAATAACCCCACTACAGATGACTGTAGTGGGGTTATCACAATTTTATTTATTAGGGGTTATTACAAACTATGAAGTTTATGGGGAAATTTTTTTTAGACTGCACAGTTGGCAATACTGTGGGTGCTGCTGGTGGCGATTGTTGCCGGGAATGCCACCGTAGTGCTGGCACTACTTCTCACCAAGTCAAGGAAAAGTCGGATGAATTTCTTCATAATGCAACTTGCTATTGCCGGTAATGCAATTACCAACCTTATAAGCTCTCTATTCCTTTTTGTTTACTTTTAATTGTTATATATATTATTCATTGAAATAATTATTACTTTTACTTAATAATTTATTATATAGCTGTCATGAAAATATTTGATTTTTATTAAATACTTTGATGACAGCTTAATACAGTTTTACTTTCTTATTGGTTTGCATTACTATATCCATATATCCTATTTTATTACTTTAAAATATTTAATTAAGTTATAGTACATCATGATTATGGATTAAAAATTAATAAATTGTTCCAGATCTATGGGTTGGATTGATAAGTGTGCTCCCTGATTTGATTCAGAGAATAACAATATCTTGGTTAGCTGGATCAATAGCTTGCAAATTGATGAAATATTTACAGGTTAAGAAATTATTTAACATGATAAATGTTTTCTTTATTATCTTAATAGTACTTTGACAATTTATAATAATTACAATAAACTAACTGAATAATTTTATTTTACATTAAATTCTGTCCAGAAAATTAGTGCCTCTGATTAATTCATAGAAGTTTCTGCTGGAAAGAATCTCTCCGATCGATAAAGATTTTCATCCAATTAACCTTTCTATTTTTATATTTACATAAAGATAAATATTTTTTATTTATATATAGGCTGTATTTTTTTTTCAGGGTGTAGTTACATATTCGTCTACATACGTTTTAGTTGCTTTGAGCGTTGATAGATGCGACGCGATAACTCATCCAATGAACTTTACGGGAAGCTGTGAGTTTGAGATAGATTTTATTTCCTGACTTTAAGTAAACAAAGACATTAAACTTTGAATTGAGATCATGTTTTCTAATAAAATGTAAAGACGTCAATATGAAAATAATGATTAAAATATTATCTAGTTTACAGAAATCTATCATTAGTTTTATTGCTATCTTCAAAGTCAAATGTGCTATTGATTCTTATTGTTATTGGATAGACTATGTAATTTTCATATAATTTTATGTAACGTTTTCGAAGGGCGTCGCGCCAGAGCTCTTATATTGGGCGCTTGGTTGATCAGCTTTCTATTCTGCACTCCGATGCTGTTCCTCTTCGACGAGGCCGATATTGAGGGTAAGCAAGAAAAACAATTTTATGACTTACGCTAAGGTAAATTAAGATATTTTTAAAAACTGACATAAAAGAAGAACTGTAAAATAAGTGAATGTTACGATAAAAGGAAAGACAACACACAAGTACTTGTAGCCATTCATAAAAATTTTTTGAACATACATATTTTTTCTAAGAAACAAACGCCTCGTTTAAATACTTTAATTGGTGGTGAATGACACACTTTTAAACCGAATACTATTGTAAACATAAAGGGGTTTGCTACCTCATTAACCTGTTTAAATTCTTGTGCAAGAGTTCTACCATCGACGTAAAATAATATTCTACCGATATTTTAATCGTAGGCACACTACAATGCTGGTCAAGTATCAATGAACTCCAGTGGCAGATATGGATGACGAGCGTATTCGTCTCCTTATTTGTAGCTCCTGCTCTGACTATTTCCGCCTGTTACGGTGTTATCGTAGTAACAATACGCCAGAAAAGCAGGAGGGTTTTGGGTAAAAGGGCTGCTGCAACTAGGCAATGTAAGTACAATGGAAATATATTTAAAAAATCCTCTAAATTTACGATTTCTTTTCTTCATATTTCATTTGATTCGGATCAACATAAGAAGTAATGAATTTCAAACCTCTGGTTTACTAACTACAAATCGGGGATTTGCTGCCATAATAGCGTTCTGCTTATCATTAATAATAATAACGGCATGTATTTCCCAAAAACTTAGGACCACGTATATAAGTTTAGAAAAACAGAATTAAGTAAAACATAAAAAGCTTTATAGTCATGTCTGTCTAACAATATGGCCAAGTGTTTAAGAACCCTTTACTATTTGTTTTTCTTATTGTCACAGAAATCTTAAATCAAGTATGAACACAGTAGATAAAAATATATTTATTTATAAAGACTGTAGAGGAATTGTTTAGTAGAAATTTAAAATAATTTTACTGAGAATCGAGAATATTTGAAGAGAACGGAGTAATCCCAGAACAGTTTGTTTCTTCATTAACACGAAGTGAACTTCTGTGAAGGAGAATAGTAACAAATTAATTGAAACGTGACTTGTATACGAAGCCTGGATAGAAAATTAAATCTAGCTCCAGAATAATTGCATAAATTCGCATTAAAGTGGAAATCTCATAAATATTTATAAGCAGACCTTTCTAATTAGGACTTTAAGAGCTCTGTAAAATGCTTCGTAAATGTTAGTGCGGGGATTGTTGTATAACTGCTGACTTTAGCTTTTACTGCAATTATTTGTGAATACAAACACCTCATTGATAACTAAGAGAGTATTAAAGTACATTAAAATATTTATTTTATTGTTATTTATAAATAATGATAGAACCTAATATTCATCGCTGTGACTTCACACTTAATTTCAAATTAAAGAAATGCACTTTACATATTGAGGTACTTATTACAAAAGTTGCTTTTAACTAACAAAAATTATTTTCGTAAAACTCTAATGTTTTTTATATGAAAAAAGAACTACTTTTTTACCAGAAAGCTTCTCCTATTTGCCTGTAAAATTCCTGTAAACATTGGCCCAGAATTACGGCGATTACCGGAAGCGAACAGACAGATAAAAGAAAAATTAAATACCTTTATTGGCTGTTTATGTTCACGTAATTTCTTATTGAAATTTTTCGAATTTAGAAATGAAAAAATTTGCATGAATATACTTATTCTAACTTAATTTTGCAGATAGCGATGACTTAGATAGTCGCAGAGCAAGCAGTCGTGGCATAATACCGAAGGCGAAAATTAAAACTGTAAAGATGACCTTCGTTATCGTGTTTGGTAAGAAACAGGATGATTATACAACGAATATACTTTAATTTAAGGGATAAAATATATTTAAACAGTATATGGTTATTAATTTAAATAGAAACTGGAAAAAAATAGTGTCAATAGAAATTATTAACTGAATAGAAAATCTAGAACTCTTAAATTTTTTAATACATGCGATAGAGGTATATTGATTTCTCTGTCACAACTTATGACTTAATACTATATTCTGGTAATCCAGATGCTATGATTTAATACTACGATAGCTATTTATACTAATCGATAGGACTAAAGAGAAAGAAAAATCCGTATTATTAAGTAGTGATAAGAGACCGCTATAAATTAATTTATGACGCATAAAATAAAACTCTCTCATACGCCCTCCTCATTTAGGCGCAAATAAAATTTTTGATCCCATGTTACGTTCATCATAATTATTAAATATTCTATTTACCCCAATTTTCCAAGTGTTAAAACAACAAGCTTATTCATTGTTTAAATATAATATACTTAAAGTAAAAGATAGCCTCTCTCAGGGGTGAAGTTAAAATCATCTGAGACTCCTACTTACTAAAACCCCTTCGATAGTCTCAATCAGTGTCTTAAGGGTTTTAGAATTTTCACAATAATATTATAATAGTTATTGGCACTTAACAGATTGTATAAATTTAAGTAGTGTATTAAGCTATTATTTTAGTTAAAATATTTCTTGGATGATTGATTTATATTACTTTTTAAACTCTGAAAGATTCGTTGTGTCTTTGTCAGTATATTATTTGTTATAATGTTTGGCTTTTATTCTATGTTATTATTCTAGTATTCGTCCTGTGTTGGTCTCCGTACATGATCTTTGATCTGCTGCAAGTGTACGGATACGTACCTGACACACAAGTTAACATCGCCATCGCGTCGCTCATCCAGAGCCTGGCACCGCTCAATTCCGCCGCCAATCCGGTCATATACTTCATATTTTCCAACAGAATATTCGTTAGTCTTAGGTTAGTATTTCTATTTAAAATTATCAAAATGTTTTAAATATTGCAAGATTTTATTTACACGTTATGTATTTTACAGAAATATCCCACCATACAAATGGTTTTGGTGTTGGATGAAGAACACAGGCAGTCCAACTGTAAACGAATCTAGAGCTCATACGGAACTGCTGACCTCGTCCCACAGGAGAACAAGACATGAGCTGACTATTAGAGTACGTAGAAAAATATACAAATATCTTAAATTTTTGCGATTTCAAGTGATTTTTCATAAATTGTAATTAATAACTTTTACGAAATAGTTTGATCTTTAAATTCATTATATTAAAAAAGTAAAGTAGAAAATTTTAATTTACAACAAAACTATGATCTTTCCTCATATATACGCTCTTTAGATATTAACATAATACATAGCAAACAGGTAAAAAAGACTACTAAGGATTCAACGCGTGAAATAAAAAAATAACCAAATTTTTTAATCAATTCTAACAAAAAATGTTTATACAAATATACATCATACTGTACTACTAAAAATTCAGAATTAAGTCACAGGTTTATAATTTACTGAAGTGAGGTTTTCATTACCAAAGATCAACTAGGTAGGTACTACCACAGTTCTTGTTGTAGACGACATACAAAAAAGTGCAAACATTACTGTGTTCCGATTTGAAAGGAAATGTAAACTAGTGAAATGACTAGGGTAGCGAGACCTTACAAGTTTTGTCAGAAGGCGACGAGCGCAATATAATGCTATATATATCATCTTAATCAGCGCCACAAGAGCACTTACCATCAGGTGAAAGCTTTATTAGGAAAAATAATAAAGATATGAAAATTTACTAGTATTAATATTATCCAAATTTTCAGTCTTCAGTCTGTCAGACTTAATGTAGAAAGAGCCGTAATGTAAAAGTCGAACTGTCGTAGCGTTTAATTTGTACAAAACAACAATGTAGAACGAACAAATTTTACATTTCGCAACATTCAAAGGAATTACTCCACAAATTCTACAGATAGAAGTTCCAAGAAGTATCCGAAGCGGGGTCAACGCTTCCATTACTAAAGTATATCACGGTCATCCGTATCGACTATGATAAATACGAGCGCTCCACCCCTTCAGCTTCCATTTAGCTATGCAGCGGTAAAATTTACTGTTCCCCAGTGTAAATTCAACCCTGACATGCGAGCACACTCTATTTATTATACAAAGTTTTGTCTTGAGTAATAGTTTAATAGATCTTACTGGCAGAAACTTAATACTTTTTGATGTAAAAAGTACCGACAATATATCGAGCTTTTATTTAAAGATGAACATGTCGATGTATATAACAACAAGATATAAGCTATAGCTAGAGATATGTATTAAATCTCGTTAACACAATAACATCACTAGCAGTAGCTTTTTTTTATCTGGAACACAGTTAAGGTAAATGAATACTCTTTTGTGGCAAACAAGCGCTGCTATGGGTACTTTTATATCCACATAATTCCCGCAGTAAAGATTAATAGGAAACTACTATCCTTCCTAATACTTTTGCTAAGTTTTAACAAAGTCAAAGTTAACATGTTATTCGTAGCGTTTAAAAAACGAATTGATTCACAGCTCAAAGACGACAGTATAAAATCTTCGAAGCAACGTATTCACCAATGCAACAGCAACTCCCGCAAAGTCCGGCTCCACGTCCCCGATGGTCAAAACCAGACGAACAACAACAGCCACCAGCAACCGGCCAGGGTAAGAGAAGATACGTTTTTGTAGCATACAAATGCTACAACATAATTTAATCATCAATTCTTAACATGAGCAAGAATAAATTCCAATGGAAACGTAAATTACATGTCACTATTATACATAGAATACTGTTAAATATGTATGCGAGTTTTAATTACAATTGTAAAAGACCAAATATAAAAAAAAAATTGTTGTTGTCGTCGATGTGTTGACAGGGTTTATCTTGATGTGACCCTAAATTTTTGTATACTCTTAATGTTAGCTTAAAATTTGTACATGTCAATGTTAAGCACTCTAAATAATAGAATGAAAGGCAAAACTGTTCAGACATTTTCATAGCAAAACGTCAAATTTTATTACTTAAATGGTAATGAAAATCTTTGTTGACGCCTTGAAGCATTTTTTATTTTTATAAAACTAACTGCTGTTCATATTTAAAAACAGTTATATGTATGTATATATCAATTCCTATTAATAATCCTTATTACAATATTCATGAAATAAGAATATGTGCCGGTATTAAATCATATGCAAATTAATATCAATTATGAAGAAACCTTGGAAAACTGTAATGTGAGTATAGAATCTGAGCGTCTTTAGGAGACTTGGGTTCGATTCCCACTAACCTTAAGATTCATTGAAGTAGAGAATGAAAAACATCATTTTGAAACCGTCATATACCAAGAACAGCTTTCAAGAATATTTGACTCTCTCATTGTAAGAAAAAGCTCAATTATTGAAGCTGCAGATTGTTTTATTTTCAATATTAAACATCAATAAAAAAAATTATGAATTAAAAATATTTGCATGAAACCTTTATGGCGTTGTAGTATTACCACCATCAGGTATATCCTGCTATATTACCTAAGTGTTTTACTATAATAAAACCAGATACAGGGATTACTTAGAGAATGGATCGGACTATATTCATGTATTTCTACATTTTTTATATAGAGACGATTCTTTACTTAATTGGTTATACAAAACTTTATAATCAATTGTCCTGAATAATTCACTGTATAACTTGATGGCTAATGCATTATTACTACATTGTCTGTACTTTATAACTGTTATTTAACTCTCAATAAATACTCAATATATTACGAAATGATCTTCAAGTAATTTTATATGTGTTTCTTGTCACGCCATTGTTATTGCATTGTAATAATTTCAAAATGTACGTCTAGATATGTTTAAATTATTTAAGGTTTAATTAATTAAGTGGTTAGTTTAAAGTGCCAAAGGTGATTAGAGTGAAACTCGTGTCATTTGGTTTAATCAGATCGATGTTCATTACATATACAAATATGTACGATTTTAACGGTAATTTTATACTGTATCGTAAGTTGGCGTAATAAATGTATTTAATATGTACATGACTTTTATTTATTTTAAATTAATCGTTTGGAAAATGGTTTTATAAATTTAGATACCTGCTGCCCTTAAATTCACCTTCCAGCAGAAGTGTCTAAAATATACATTGTTATATTAAAATTATGGACCAACAAAACGTTGTTTGTAGTAATAGCGTAACATATTAAACTTTTACTGAGGGGAAAAGAGGATGTCACTAGTGGTAGATCTCTTGATGGAAACTAAGTAGGTACCACTGCAATTCATATCGCTGTCGATAGACAGTACTGCGTAAACATTACTGTGTTCCGGTTTGGAATGTATCCTAGTAAAATTTCTAGGGTAAGGAGACTAACATCTTACATGTCAACACGACGAGCATAATGTGGTGTAGTATATACCCCTTTTAATTAGCGCCACGTTGTTATAAGCAAGAGTAACATTTAATATCAAGAGAAACCCCTGTTCATCTCTTCCAGTTTAATAAAAAAAGAGATCTTAAATGGAAACCTCAGAAGGAAGTTGTCTATGTATTATTAAAGGTATTCAGGTATAATATTTTTTCTAATGTAGTAGTTAATCTGATATGCAAGGCAAATATCTGTTCTACATCCTAAGATACACTTGGAATGAAAATAGTAATTTCGAATTAAAGTTTTAATCGTTGTAAGACTAAGAGACTAATTAAAATTCTTTTCTTAGCTCAAATTCCTCATTCAGAGCCACTACGCTAAAGCTCCTCAGGAATGTCTATTAAATTACCTTTACTTATCCGTGTGCATAAAACGAACGAAACTATAATACTTGTGATTATAACTAAACAATAAACAAACAATTTATTAATCTATATTTTAAACAATAATTATAATAAAGACTTCTCTTTATGTTTCCGTAGCAATGATTCCGAGCTTTCTCACATAAGGAGAGAGTCATCATTTATTCATCACGTTACTCAAGTGAAGGTTAATAAATAACACATTACTACGAAAGTTGTAGTTCTTAAACCGTGTCGGTTTCCTCACGTGATTACGTTCACCGGAAATTCAGTGGCGATTAAGTCATGTTCAGACTAGTAAATTCTGTCTTAAAATTAGAAGTAAATAATACTTGAGGATTATTAATTTAGATTGATAATTATTTAAACGAAAATAGGCTTCAGTATCTCTGGCTTCATCACACCATACAAAATAAAAATCATCATCAGCTCAACCCTATTAACATTCATTACTCTATCTTCTAATATATTTTACAAAACGTAATCTTCACTGTTCAAGTTTAGAGTACCATTTTAAGCTTTTCCATTAAAAGATGTTAAATTCGTTACTCCATTAATTAAAATAGCCGTAGCATTTAAAAGCTATGTAATACAGTAGCTAGTATCGTAACTATATATCTGTGTTACTCAGTGTGTAATTGATTTACCCAATCCGCGAATGAAGTAAATATGATGTTTACTCAGAAAAGAGTAGATATTTTCTTTCCTCGCAGAAATATCTCGACTATTGTAAGCAAAACAATCCGATGAGAATGAAACGTGAGGCGATTGTTAAACAATCTTATGATTTTGTTTAACTTGACTGAATTGTAATATGTATAAATGATTTTCTGAGGGATTACTCTTAAATCATTTGTTTGTATATAAACATGTATTTGTATTACTCGTTTTTAATATTTTTATAATAAAGAACGTGTTATTACCAAATGAGGGTTTAATACGCGAAACAGCTTAGGTCTTATAAATATGTAATTATGCCGTAAGTAATTTTGTATGTTTGTATCTGACCTTCAATTTATTCTGTGTTTGCACGTAATAAATAGCTCATTTCACGTTCATGATTCATTTATTAGAATATAACATGTACGTGAAAGTATGAGCTTAAGTTATTCTATACACAATGTGGAAGCACGGTGACCTACTTGGCGCAGAGATCGCGACAACTCAATTTTTATCGTGACTCGACTAAAATTTTCATTTTTAATAACAACTCATGAAAAGATCTTTATAATATACTTACAAAAACATCTTTACATCAGGCAGTGGTCTAATGACCAAGAGACAACTCTGTTAAGATGATGATGATGAATGATGTTTAGTTTTAATTGTGACCAAAAAATCGGAAGTATATACGTGCGTCATATTGTGACCGGGATGGTGTTATAATTTATATAGTACCATATGGGCTAGTTGGCAACTCGACCCTTTGGTGATTTATAGACTTTATCGTCTTCTGTAATCGTGAACACAACTCCAAATAACAAAATCGACATGTGCTTACTAAATTCTCGATATTTTCAATAGTAATTATACCAGCATTTATTTCTTTGACTATTTTTTCTTTGTACAAACTATATAATTGTATTTTGTATTTTACATTGCACTATTTTTTGTTTCTGATGTCGCAACTAGTAAAAACTACTTACATGTTTAGGTCAGTAAATTATGCTAATTACTTATCCAGGATTCTTGTTAATAATTGATACTTTTAAATTAATAGAAGTAAAATCTTATTTGAAACGTATTCGGTGGAATTCCTTGAGGGAGCGTTATGCTCTGCAATGGACGTTATCCGACTGACAATGAATCTCTCATTTTAAGTTTCAGCATAAAAAAAACTTGAAAGTTTTAAAACGAATGTAATTAACAACTCTGAAAGTAAACTTTATAATTTTCATTGCTTTAATAACCGGATAATTGATATTTCAAGTAACTCCGTTAAGTTATCTTGCTTTATATAAACGACAAAGAAATAGGCGGCGACGAAGTTTCAAAAATCAATCACTCGTCAAACTTTTTCAATTGTTAATCAAGTTCCTCAGATTGTTTTATTTTTCCTCAATCGATTTTATTATGATTCCTCATAACTTTTTAATTAACGTGAATCGTAATAAAATCGTATCGTTAAATAAAATAAAAGTAATAAAATAATGCCATGATTACCTATATTAATTACTCCCGAATAAACAGTAGTATGAAGTACTTGCTTGTATGGATAATATTTTTTATTAAGTCTAACCAAATAAAATATTTACTACTTCATTTATAGCACTTGCCTTAATGGACTCTCTGTGATGGAGTCTTAAAACTAGGTTAGATATGGATTTACTCGATAGGTTTGTTATTGCCAGGATAGAATGGAAAGATTTTATCCATATAGACAAGACTTGAAAGATCACTTCTCTATTTATTCAGTCTTTCCATAGGATCAATAATGTAACAATCAGTCATCACTTCATCATATTTCTTTTTTATCAACTGCAGGCCTGCGTTAACGTCGTCCATCCAATGTGGTCTTGTGTTTTTGTACTTCCGGCCCTCCTTATCAGACCGTTGTTTAATCTGGAAGGAAGAACGAAGGGTGTGAAATATCACACACATTTACTTACGTCTTTTACGCAAGCTTTATTCCAAAACTTTCCTCCTTCATCGTCCATTATTTATATGAAATATGTGGCCAAGCCACTACCACCTGAACTTACAATTTTGTATGATATTACATTATTACAGATTTACTGGTGCTAGTTCTCCGTTGCTGGAGACAGGCTAGGTAGTCACCAAGTCGGTTGCAAGTCCCGTTGCAACCGACAAACAGTACTGCTTAAACATTGCTGTGTTCCATATGGTCGTTGGGTCCTATATGCTAGTGAAATTACTGGGTTAACACGACTTAATACCCTGTGTCAAAGCGACGAGCACAATGTGGTGCAGGATATACTGTTAACCAGCGCCACGTTGTTATGGGCAAGCGAATCCCATCAGGTGAACGCGATGGTCGTCTAGTCGAATAAAAAAAAATTATATTTATTAATTTCAAATGGAGGCGAGTAAGATGTCGTCGTTACAAACAATTCGTTGATAATAATTTATGTGAAGTGGAATTTTTTAATATTTAAATGACTGGGACCGCGGGATATAAAACCACCCTTGAGACATGATCTCCGCTCATAATAAAATTCTTGCAGCGACATTTTATGTTTTACGCTGATTTTACGACTCACTATGAGAACAAGCGCAAAGTAATAAACGCTAAGCGAGATGTTCAAGGGTCCCTTGCAAAAAAAACCTTAGATCAGTAAAAACTGTCTGAAAGTGCGAAATAAGTTTTGAACGAGTCTTAAATTTCTTAAATGCTTTCTTTGCATTCATTATAATCTACTACATCAACGGATAATCTTTATCCTTTATTATAATACAGACCATGTTTATGACCATAATCCCATCTGACAGTTATGTACAATAGGATTTGGAAGAAAAGCAAAATAGGCTATTAGATATATCCTTTTCACTCGAGTTCCATAAAATGAAGAGTATTATATAAATTGATATACACGATGATTTTCTTTGACTCGCTCTCGTAGTGCGCGCACCCACGAACGTCGTAAGCGCAAATCTCCGGGACAAATCTCCCTCTTCGACCGGCCCGTCCCCTGGAAGGACTCGGTCATATACCTCGGGGTCACATTTGACCGCAGACTCTACTTCGGAGAACACATCACCAGAGTGAGGAACAAGGCTGCCTACGTTTCGGGCAGACTTCATCCCCTACTCTGCAGCTTCAGCAAGCTTGCTCTACGTCAGAAGGTGCTTCTATACAAGACCTGCATAAGACCCATAATGACTCATGCGGGTGTTGTGTTCATGCA
>DWLS01002097.1:0-19087 GCA_018246255.1 Pachliopta kotzebuea
GAGACAGTCGGAAGTTTCCAAGGACACACCCCGAAAAGTAGGAGCCAAGGTGAACTGGCTCCTTTTGGCTGTGAAAAGACTTTCCGCTAAAATATATAAAAAATTGTTGACATATAATATCTCAACTTTAACTCAGATTATAAACACAGCTTTAATAATTATTTATGTTTATAATAAATCGGATTTTAATACAGTTTTGAATCGGCCGGGAAGTCCAATATTCAGAAATGGGCGGCATAGGGTAAAATGTTGATAATAAATATTTAAAAGCCAAAAAAGAATGGTTCAAAATGAAAGCTGTCATATTTTTTGACATGTCCTTTAAAGACATGTCTTTGCCTTATTTACAATTTGACCTAAAAAATATTCTTTTTAACTAATATCCTTTTCGCATTAAAATTTATAACTAAATTCCATGAAGTTCAAAAACATATTCCTGTTGTTAGATGACTACTTTTTTACATTTTTATATGTTATATATATATTGAAAGACATATATTTTGTATATTATTATACGAGAGTATTTCATGTTGTATAACAACGTTTAGATATTTTGATTTAATATTGTTGTTGCAATGAAAATTTCCAATAATTAATGTGTAAACAACTACTCTCCTTGATTAGAAACTGTATTAGCTACACAGCGATAAACTATAATAAGATGTAAACAAGTCCACAAATCATCCGCAATCTGATGCTTATGGAAATAACGGAATTAATTAAGCTTTGTAACATATCGAAATCACAAGGCCTACTTATAAAGTTAAACAGTTAAAATAAATTGAAAATGCTTCATTAAATCCTATATTAATACCATTTGGACTTACTCTTAATAACAAAGCAAGAAATGGTCCACATTCACAAATTTTTTTAAGATTATGCTATCCGTTTATTTACTTTTGATATTAGTGCAATTTCTTTTCATAAGAACTTATTGTATTAATAATATACAATGTTAACATAATTTGGCGGATTTCTTAGTAAACGAAGGTGTGATGATAGCAGTAACTAGCTTTACTTAAAATTGGTAACGTCGGACCCGTTAGGCAAGACGTCAACTGGTCTAAGCTATGACTACCTACCTACAGGCCTTTTTATAACTCCTTGAAAGGCTTAATAGCAATATAGAAAGTACAAAGACTTCTTAACAGTTCTTACGATCTATATTAATAAAGCTCATGTACCAATCATAGATCATGACATCAGTTAAGTTACATTTAAATAAAAATCTAGATGATAATTTAAGATATTGTTCAAGATTCATTATTTTTTTTATACCACTGAGATGGGAAACAATCATACGACCTGCCTGATGATAAGGAGTCAGGCACCATTAGGGCGTTACCGACCCCATTAACTTATATTTTCGTTACCATTCTTATATCTTTACTTTTTGAGTTGAAAAAAGTTGGTTAAGTTAATAATAAATAGAATAATATAGGCTATTACAAGTATTTTAATAGTCTCTTGCATAAATTTGTTTTAAGGTTATTTAACACAGTTTTTAAAAATAAATCGAAAGCAACGATGAATAATATAGTTTTTTAAAGGTTCTCAAATTATTGTAAAAATCACAGTCCTTTGTATATGAGCATATTTCGTATTTGCGTTAAAATATATGAAAAAAGTATTTTAGATAGTATTTTCTGAGTAAAGTTTACCTACTATATACTATATACTTGTGTACATGAATTTGATCTCAATACCTTAAAGTTTTTTTATTAACACTTACTAAACACATTAATATCTTTTAATAAACTCATTGATAAACAATGTAACATAAATATACATGTAGATGAAGTCATTAATGATTGATTGAAATTTTCCGCCGGCATGTCTACATAGTTTGTCATATATAAATAAGTATATACATGTCTATTAATCATAATAATAAATACATTTTCTATGATGTCTTTATTATTTTCTATTCAACTTATCATCGAATAAAACCTTAACCTCTTGCTCCCAGATGTTACGTGATAATTTCTAGAATATTCTATGTGATGTAAACACAATAGTGTGGTTACACCATTGTGTTTACATGGTTATGTACGATCATTTTATATATAGCCATACAACCATCATATTCACATTGTAAACACTAAAAAAAGTATGAAAAGTAATAGAATAGTTAAAGTTTAATAACTCCGTCCAAGTAACGTTAAAATATCTGACTTCCTTGCTTTTAAGGGTTCATCAAATCTTTTCTATGATTTTTCTTAACGGTAGGAAAAAAATGTATTTCCTGTTTTCCTTGTTTACTTATAAAATTATTATGTTTAAAGCTTGGTCATCAGGATCGATTTTGTAAAAAAATCTTAATCAGAATTAAAACTTATACCCAAAGATTATATATTATAGTTTATTGAAAAATTATTTGAAGTAAAAAATAATACGAAACTAACTAAAGATTATTTGTATAACTACAAACAATTTTCGTAACTATCTTTTTTACTATTGTTAAGCGATGACAATCAGGAAAATATCTTGATGTCATCTCAATCCTATGGATGTAAAGAAACAAAAAATTATCAATTATGTTATGAACCAAAGTTAAATTATTTTATGTATTTTTACTACGGTTAATATTGTTAGGTCTATAATCTATATTAAAATCCAAAGGCAATTAGACAATGGTACGATTCTGTTTTATCTACTTACTATGAATATTTCTCTAGTAACACATTGAAAACTTAAATCCTTAAACAATGCGTTTACCTTTCTAGATTATAAATTAAACCTTTTAAGTAAAGATATTTATAATCTTTAGCATTCTATATTTAGTTAATAAGCAACTTAGACAGATTACAGACTTTCACTATTTCATAATTTACTAACTATTATAAATATTATACAAATTTTTACTGCCTGTGTACTTACCTCATGTTTTAAAACCGTTCTGACTAGCTTCTCTTTGTCGTGCTTCTTCATGCCTGGAAGTTAGTTATTAACTACGAAAATAGTGTGCTTAATGATTGATTACTGGAAATAGTCTCTTAAACAAGCAGAAAATTTTCCTTGGCGGATGTGATGCCAATCCATTCCCGTATGTTAAGCAACCACGTTTTCTTCGGTCTGCCTGCATGTTTGTTTTTGTACCTTGCACATTATTGCCGGGTGGAGTAGGCTAGAAAATATTCTACCGTGATATTGTAAACTTTCTACCATTACTGCGTTTCGTCTGTTAAAAAAGCCTGATTATTTCAGACGTGAACGCTTCTTAATTTTTTATCTGAATGACACTAAACCTCTGAAATTGAGACCTAGAGTTATCCCAGTCTCTTCTGACGACCTATACCACTACTGACAATACATTTATTTTTATTAAATCTTATTATTTCCAATAAAAGAATGTGTCTATACATTTAAGCGAATATAAGCAGCAGTAAATTTTCAAATGACGCACTATTTTGCAGAAAAGTTATTCATACAATGCATACCGGATCTCAAACTGCCAAGGCTTGCTGCATTACGTGTCTGCAGCCTTGTCTTATCCTCGTGGATTCATTGTCATTGATTATTCAGTTTTAGGCTTTCGAAAATAGCCTGTCGTTTCATCCAAAGCGCTTTTTGTATAAATTTCCTTTAATACAACCTTCCATAACAGAAGATTTTAAATTATGTTCTTGTATGACAATGCCTACTATGCATTTGCGGTCAAGGGCTTTTATAATTTTCGTGTAAATTAAGAGATAGTATCATCTTTTTAAAACCGCCTTAAACTACACAGTGGATTTTAATCACAATTAAAATAAGCTTATACTTTTTTCTGAAGAGAAATAAGTTTTTAAATTCACTTTGAATTATTAAACTAAACGGTGGTTATTTATTTTAGTCTAAAGTTATTAATGAAAACAATTCGCATGTTCCGTTGCTTGTATTATGTTTATGGAAATTTGTCTGTCTTATGTTTTATCATCCTGTTATTAATTTAAATTCCTTCCCATTTTTTTAATTCTGATTAAATGTTGTTTATTACTTCCCTTTCCCATGTTACCGACTAAATCTTAGCTACGTAATTTTAACACTTCAGGTTTAGCAGTAGAGCAGCCAGTAACGGAGGTGTGCCTTGGATGCCTCTGTCAGGCGGTGTCTGGATGCAATGCTAGTCTCCAATGCGACGGTAATACATGCGGTCTATTCCGCATCACGTGGGCGTATTGGGCCGACGCAGGCAAGCCCACCATCGACGGTAGTTCTCCCGATTCTCCCGATGGTAAGTTGAAAAGGCACACTATGCATAGCAAAATATCTTGTGTATTTATTAGTTATTCAACGGAGCAATAAGACGAAGACATAGCAGATATGGGTGTTGATGAGCCAACCAAAGACACCGGGAAGACAGATCACGAATCACACTATAGAATAAATAGTACAACAGAATACATTACTCATCCTTAAGTGGTAAAGTATATAAGCAATAAGTACATCTTATCTAATCTTTACTCATCACCATAGAAAAAGTTAAAGCTTTTTATCTTTTGTAATAGTTACGTTTTCAATAGTTTTAAACTTCAATGTTGTGGTAAGAAGAGCAAGAGGTTATTAAATACAATGGACGATAGAAAAGACTGAGCAAGCTTAATTAAATTATATAGCAAACCTTTAACGTTTATTTCTTTTAACATTTTCAGCTTACCCTCGGTGCACAAACGACGCCCGCTGTGCTGCGCACACTATACAACTGTATATGAAACGATTTGGACAAGTAAGGAACATTAATTATTACTATTTGTACAAATTACCTATGGTAAGCCGATATAGCCTGAGTTCCCGACGGAAAGATTTTGATACAAATTTTCTGAAGTAAAGAGACTCAACACCTTAAGTCTCAAGGAAACGAACACAACATGGTGAAGTGTGAACATTGTAATTAGTATCAAGTTGTTGTCTTGCCCGTCTTTATAGAGAAGAAACATCAGCAACATTACTACTAAACTAACTAAGAAAATACATTAAAAGCAGTGTGCCGCAAAATCAAAAATACACACGTGAAGTTCAACTAAAATTTAAATTACAATAGTTGACTTCATCTGTTGTCAATCTTTTAACCAAAATAGTATTCCAACAATAAAAGTGACATTTAATTATACATATACATCTTATTAATTTGGTCACGACTTATTAATGTAATAAATAAAAACTTAAAGAATTATATTGCTTCAGCTTACAATGTATAATCAAAAGCAAAAAAAAAAACGCATCGCTATTAAAATCCGAAAGTCTATTTTAAATAACATCCGTGAATAAATAAAATCCCAACAGATAAAGGTCACTAGTATCAGGAACACAAGCACGAAAAAAAACTCAAAACACTTGCACTTAAATATTCAAGTAATGTCAATCATAAATATATAAACCAATAGAGCGGACAAACTAGATCCGTGAGAAAGAGACACTAACAACTTCATACTGAATTGAATAGCGTAGAAAGGGATAAAACGTATCTGATCATTTGAACTATATATTTAATAGCTGAGATTTGTTTCATGAACATACCATTCGCGAAAAAAAAAATTGAGTTTATATTATAATAAGAGTTAAATCAAGATGATGACATCCTATGTTAGTTAATCATTTTAAATCCCATGATCAGTCAAAAATTGTACCCAGTCCTTTTTGCTGCTGACTATAATACTGGTGAATTTAATAATGAAGTATTGAATTGTAAGCATTGAATAATACTAAAGTATTATAGTATTGGATTTGAGTCGATATGTACTGTGATAAAGAAGGTAAATTAATGGTAATTGAGAAATATAGGAAGTTTTGTCGGCATTTAGAATAAAACAGATTATAATAGAGTAAATTTTGCATTTTAATATAATAAAATATTTAGCATAAATTTCCAATGCGTTGTAGACGGTTTTATCGCAGGAAGCGATCTCTTTTAGGCAACCTTTATAGGGATTTTACTTAACGAAGTCAGTTTTGTCGGGTTGAAAAATTAATAATGATGTTATATTTATAAATAAAAAATATCAAGTTCAATATTAACTTTTCTATTTTGCCAATCTTGAATTGAGGTATTTTTATATGCTCATGTAACACATTCGCTTTGTGAGTTGATTCATAATAGTCGGACAACTTATGAACGAACATAAATCGATTCAAACGGTATTACGACTTATTTACAATGTTTATTACATCATTATAGATATCCACGAAGACAGTAGGCGTATCCACATGTCATTAGACTAAACTTGTAGCTCACATCGCCACTGATATTTGCATAAGGCGCAGCCTGAACCGGTGACATCACGCACGTAAATGTCACCGGTTGGTATAACAACAATGGATCGTAGACATCTGTCATAAAGACAACCGGATTTGTTAGATAAGTTGCGAACTGTCATAGATTTTTTCTTCCTTTGTTCTTATTATAAGAAATTATGTAAATTTCTTACATCTGTATAATGATTTTACTTTACATTTTCCAGTAAACTTTGCTAAGCGTGAAACGATTGCTCATGTGCATGATTTCGTAACTCCGTATTAGTTTTTATATTTCAAGACAAAGCGATAAGAAACAAAAAATACACACACCTAACTGAACTTACAACATTAGCTTACACTTTAAATTACAACATTCATTGAATCTGTACTTACAAACATAATAACACGATATATGAATATTTATAGTAATTTTTTTTATTAAAATAAAGAACATATAACTGCATGGTTTAAAAAAAAAGAGGTCATAAATTGAACTTGAATTCTGTTTACAGGAATAATGTAGACTTATTTATATTCATCACGGAATAAGAATGTAGTTTATTAACATATTTGTTTAACGCTAACATTGCTCAATGCTAAGGTTGTAAAGTGACCGTGGCTGTGACATAAATTTCAGATATATACGAAATATGTTTTTTTTATTATTATTCTAATAGTCCATTGAAGTACAGCAAATGTTGTCTATAATAAGATGATTGATAAAAATAGCAGATCCGAAACCGATTTTAGGCTTAACATAAAAGTACGTTATCGTCGTTTTAGCTTATTTAAATTGTCCGTTTTTCTCTTTACTTAATAGTAATATTGGAGCAAACAAGGAAACTTCTAACATCATTTAATCTCATATGTCAAGACACAATTTCCTCTACGGTTTAAAATCAATAGATATAGATAATAGTCATAAGAAACATTCAGACATATAATTACAAACTCTAAGTCCTAAATCTTAAAATTGGAGGCATTAACAGTACAATTTTTTATTAAAATTTTCTGTGTTTACATATTACAACAAATAAATTAATAACAAACTACAATGTGAGTAAGTATTCAAAATTATAAAGCGTTTAAAACAATGCAACCCAAACATTGGGTGTCATTAAAATAGGTAATGTATGCTGCAATCAATGTATTATTGTTTAGAAGATGATTTAAACGATGATAACATTTGTAAAGGAATTGTTATATTTTTACTTATTATACTATTGTATATTTAATAAATATTATCGCATACCCAATACCCGTTCTGCTCATAAGATACGAACGCGCGGTAGTTTCTTGTTATTTATTCTTAGTTAAAAGGCAGTGCGTACTATTTTTAAGTAGTAAACTATTTACAATGAATAGGACCAGATTGTAAAAATTATATCTTATTATTTGTGAACTCGATCCCCACTGAAATGAGAGTGAAGGAAATCATCGTGAGGAAACTATGTTCCAAGATCAATAGCTATTGGGCAGAAACCTGCACTTTGTTAAAGTGGTGAATAAATAGCCTAAGACTGCAGTAGGAATATTAAGAGGCTTACAATTAAAGGAGATAATTTTAAATGAAATTTATTAAGAAACTTTTACGTTTGTTATATTTTCCTAACTCTTCTTACATGTGCGTATAAAAGTTTATCTTGACTTCTCCGCCTTGTCTTTGCCCACAGATATTTGGCACTAGTGTAAATATGTTCATAACAGTTTTCTAATGAAATTACAATGTTCTAGGACTGTAACGGCGACGGTCAAATCGACTGTTACGACTTCGCAGCTATCCACAAGCTCGGAGGTTACGGCTGCAAGGGAGATCTACCGTTCAAATTCTACAACACCTTCAATCAGTGCTTGGCATACGTCGCCTCGATCCAAGGCTGAAGTTACCAACACATATTTAAAACTTAACGAATAACATATCTTGTTTTATACATTGAATAAAGCTTATTTTTCGGTTTTGCGATGATTCGATTACAATTTAAATCAATCGCTATCAATATGTACGTCAATGCGGCTTAAGTAATTAATACAAATAAAGACTGCGGAAATAGTAAAAAATCAAAAATTAAAAACAGCGTTTTTTAGTAAAAGTTTAAAATAAAAGTTAGAGTAAGATCAAAAATTATATTTAATAAAAACTATTTTCTAGCAATATTTTATTTTATCATATAATATGACCCTCAAAAATGATCAGGTCGTCGATATATTGAACTACAGTCCATGTGGAGGTCCCACAGCTGCTCTGGCAAGGAGATAGTCAAGGTCTTGTTTATCAAAATATTATTAGCCTGTAAGTAATCCAAATTTGAATAAAGTGTGAAAAAAATTAAAGAGTTAAGCCATACTCAACGGCAAAGGAAAACATGTTGATCAAATAAAATTACTTTCCATCAATAGAGGCATGTAAGTAAAGTATCTGAAACTCCCACTACTGAGATTCAACGCCTTCTCTCACAACGAAAGAGGCAAGATCATTTATATAGAACATGTTGATTTCCTCGGTTTTTTATCTGTCGTTATCTTTAAACTTAATTCTATAAGCTAACTTCAATTTAATCCTCTTTTCCTCATATTTAGACCTACTCAATTTATTTTACTGTATAATTATGTGCGCACACGAACATCACGCAAGTGAAATCGTTCCCAATGTAGGTGGTAGCTGAGAATCAGTGTGTTGTTTACTACGTGGCAACAGATGCATTGAGCTACGGCCATTTTGTACCATAGCAGTATACACAACAGCAACAAAAGTAAAATATATATTAATTTAGGTTTGCTAATTTACAATTTGTAACTTATTATTTGTTTTTTTAGTACATGTGTACTACATGGTCAAGTAAATGAATTTATCTTCCGTTACTTTCCTTTACCACTAGCTTAATCTCAAAAAGTATCGAACCCACTCCTCTTGGCGATACATCACGTGCAGCACAGCTATATAAGCTAAACTATCATGACAGCTATCAAGTATTATATAGTTACTCAGAAATATTACTGAGATCATAATATTTCTATTCCAGTTGCCTATATTTTACTACTTACACTAGTGATGTAATGTATTGTCATATTCCCTGAAAACATAAATTTTTATTTAATATTAAGTCGATTAAATTTTATCAGTTAATACTTTTTTATAACAGATTAAATTATAGAAATATTGCTAGTGTTTTGATCATGAAATGAATGGACATAAAGAATATTTCAGAATCTTCGTAAAATGTTTCGAGGTACTATCACTTTTAACATCATGTAACTAGTCGGTATATTCACATAACACTTTCACTATATACAAATCCATTCATAAAGGGAAAACAGGAACGTTTGTATACTACAGTTTCGTTGAAGAGATAAGCTTCGTAGTAGTACCCAAGGCATTAGAGATACATATCTGAAAATATTTAATTATAGTATCATTAGCTGTTTGGTTTTATATAAAATTCCTTAAAAATTAAATATGTTCTATCTATATAGTAATAACGGGATTTTTGATAAATTCTTAAAACGTTTCTATTTGAAATTACTTAACAATTGTAAATAATGTTAAGGTATTAATATTAAGCAATCTATTTTACTTATACTTCTTATGTTCTACATTTAGTTGGGTAGTAATAATCTCCACTCACACATGTGTGATTACGGATATTATTAACAGCACTGTTAAAATACAAAGTATGCCATAAAACGTGGTTTTGATGTATGTATAGCGTTAAACGTTTTAAGAAATTAGAGTTAGATGTATCGATGCCAATAACAGAACTTCCCTACCCGTAGACCATCCGCAAAAACAATTTAATAGAGATCGCCAAAACATTATTGTACTCTATCCTATATTTACAAACATCTGATGAACTAGCCGCTCTCTGTTATGACTCCCCCATAGTGTCACTGTAACTATCCGTGGTAACGGTACAAAGGTACGTACTCAGTTAATTCCTGTTTCCTGTTATTGTCATGAGCTGAACGGACGTTTAGAAACGTTATGTTACCTCATTTATCTATTACTATATAGTAGTTATCCATCGAAATAGTTGTACAGTAGTCAAACCGTATTTTGAGGTAAGCCTAACTTTTTAATATTATAATAATTCATTTTTTACTTGACCTTTCCAACGGTATTTCTAAATAACATTTCTATATATTAGTTTAAAATTTTGTTCACACCATTACTCTGCTTTTTATTTAAACTAAATTAATAATATCATGTACTTTGATTATTCTTTTGCACAAATAAAACTAAACACTTATTTCTATATCCTTCAAGACGAAACCTAACTTTTAGAAGATATATTCTGATCTATATATAAAAATTCAAAATTTTTATTTGTATTTCTGTTAATTACTTTACTCGTATAGTTACGAAAACACGACTGACTGGTCCAACTGTATCCTAGTTTCACCAATGAGCAAAAAACACAACACAATATGTTTTCCCGATGCATTTCCTTAACTAATAAACACATTTCTTTTCTAGTTTTGTTTCTGTTGAGGATTTCAAAACATAAAGTAATTAATTTGTTACTTATGTAAATATGTATAAAGCAATCACATGGAATAATTTTCAAAATCGTGTGTGTTCTTAGAAAATATGAAAATCGTCATCTGGCTCCTTGCGATAGAAGCACTGCTGAGCGTGAACGCAACCGTCGAAGTGGCTTACGAGTCCAAAATGTTGCAGTTCTGTGGCAGAAAACTGAGGAGGGCCCTCGAGCTGGTCTGCAACGAGACCGAAAAGAATATAATCAGGGAACTGGAACTACTACGGAAATCTATAAAACGTACGTTACATTTTTACCGCATAACTCTTCTAAAGTTTAATACTTTCGTTTCTACTTTTATTTTTTATTTATTCTATTATGAGACAAGACGAGCGAGGCGTTCACCTGATACTAAGTGATACACAGCACCACATTGCGCTCGTCTATATGAGGCATAGGGTATTGTCTCCTTACCCCAGTAAATTCACTAGTTACAACGCTTTTCATACAAGAACATAGTAATTTTAACAAAATACTGTTTGTCGGCTGTAATAGGAGCTACAGTAGTTCCTACCTAGACAATCTCTCGCAACAGAAACCTACGACCAGTAGATAAATAACTAAGGTGGCATCTAGGAAAAGGGTAAGATATTTTTATTTCCAGGTGGCGGAAATAAGGAGTTACAGAGGAGATCAAATTTTTCTAAGCAGCTCCAGCGTCGGAAGAGAGACTATGACGTCGTCATCGTCGAGAGCTGCTGCCAAAAACCATGCAGTCTTGACCAGTTACAAAACTATTGCTGAGAATTCCACTAAATTATTTTATTGTTGACTTTACCCTTAAAAAGGGATTTCTATTTATTCATTTGTATTTAAGCAAACAAACATGTTTTTTTTAATATGAAATGTATGATTTATTTGTAAGTAGTTTTTAGTAAATCAATAAAGTTCTTTGTTATTAACGTTTATTATTAACTAATTAATGTTTTTTAATTTATCTACAACGCTAAAATTTACATAGGTAAATTTCACATTATATCAAGTGACAGTAACGCTGAAAATGCTCTTGAAGAATAGTCTGAACAATATGATAGTTTAATAATTAAGTAATTTCTATCGAAGTACTATTGTATTCTATATTACTTTTGTACTTCTATTGCTATTTTATAAATAAACATATTTTGGTAAATGAAAACATTTAATTGTTATTTAAAAAATATAACTGTTAACACTCATTGATATTAATATATATATATTAATTCAAACAGTCATTGATATTCCTTAAATCATTCATTCAATTCTAATTAGTAATGTTTAAAAGCAGCAATGAAGACTAAGGAATGACACATAACATATACATACAAATAAAAAAAATATGTTTTGTTTGTACTGTAATCACAAACCGTAACAAACAGCTCAGAAATTTTGACCTTAATCAAACAGCGCACGGACCCATACCGCACGTCTTATTCCAGTTAGAATTAATCCGTGATCCGTATCACATCAGTGATGTCGGTCTCGGGTTTTTTTATCATACCACTTCTAAGAAATCACTGTACCATTGCTGATTAGTTTTTTAGTATACCGAAGCTCCGGTCCATTTGGTAGCATTATGTCATCAAACATCGACGCGTTCAGAAAGGCATATCCGGTAAAGGAACCTACGAGATCAGATCAACTGTAAACTGTACTTGAGCTCCATAATAATGGTTCATAACTTTATTTCGGTGCTGTTCGTGTTTCATTTATCATTTATTTTAGTGACAGGCAAGTAATAATTTTATTTTTAATATGTGTTTCATTATATTATATATTTTTGCAATATTTTAACCAAATAATCATTAATAAACAATAAATATTATTACTAAAAAGTGATTTGAAATTTATATGGTAATAGTAAAAAAATATTTATGCAAATAGATAAAATTTCCTAAATATTGTTAATTATTCCTTCTTATTTATATTGTTCTAGTACTTAATAATTTATCTTTTATGACATTTCAGATGTTTTTATAGTTTTGTAGCACAATAATAAGAAGTAAAATATTTGGCTTTCAGTCTTTTTGTAGTATTATATTTTAAATGTAAAGCATATGTCATAAATTTTAATAAAAAAAGGCCTATTGTAAGTATTAATAAGGTATATAACAAGACATCCAAATAAAATATCCCATTCATTGTAGCTTTAAATGTACAAAATCACTAAAAAAAACCTATTTTACGTTATTAACTAAGAATAATTTAGTTTTAAACTGTGTAACTTAACTAAACCCGGTTTAGGATGTAAGTGTAATCTTTTACTTATACTATATATTACTCACGGATTGACATTGAGGACATTTATAAAGTTATATGTAAATTTATACAATAAGTAACTATGTAGCGTATGAAATACTAATATTCAAGAATGAAATACTTACGAGTATTTATACGTTACTTCATTATTATATCCGCGCATATTATAATTATAATAGCTACATCAGCGTTGTAACATGAACGTTCTTGTTTCTATTCTTCTTCGTGTATATCCTTAAATAGCTGAGTATGGATAATGTTAGGATGTGAAATAACTTTTCTAGATATAATCCCTATTTTTATTTTGCATCCGCCGAAATAGAATCACTAATCTTCGGTAATTGTATATAATAATTAAGTGTCAAACTTCAAGTCATGTTTTGTTCTTTACAAAGTCACTACTCTTCGTATTTTTTTTATTCAAGGGGTCCGAATCTCCAACCTTAATGACACGTGCATAAGGTGCCTCTGCCACGTGGCAGGCTGTGATCTGGCACACGGATGTACACAGGGTTACTGCGGACCTTTCTACATATCAAGAGTATACTGGGTGGATGCCGGAAAACCGACTTTGCCTGAAGATGATCCGGAGAGAAAAGAAGGTTCGTAAAAATTTGTTTCTACAGAGATGTAGTCTTAGAATTTTACATTTATTATTAATGTTTATACAATAAAGCAGAAATCTAATATCGTATTACCTTCTGGTATGAGATACAGCAGCTCCTAAAAATGTGACTAATAAATGCGTTAAGAATTCATCTACACTTGTCGTATTAAGAATAGGATAGGTAGTGAAAATTTGCATTGTGATGGACTTTGCTACACCAATGTTTTCACAATCACTGTTTGGCAACAGAAGGAGGCAGCATCATAGTATCTTTTGGAGGACCACCTGCAGAAAATGATATTACATAAACTTGCCATCGTAGTAATTAACTATATGAAATCTCTTTTAAACTTAAGAAAATTGTAAAACATTAAACTAATAATCTATTTTGTCCAGCTTTCGAAGACTGCGCAAGAGACTACTATTGTTCTGTGAAAATAGTCGAAAGCTACATGGCACGGTTTGGCAAGGTAAACGTTCTGCTTATGAACATCTTTTTATTGATATTACGTCTTCATTGTTACGATTACGGCAAGATGTGCTCCAAATCTTAGTCTGAAAAAAAGATATGTAGGAATATGTGGAAAATTCTCAGAAAAGCAAACCTTTCGTAGAGTTCAACTCTTTCGACTACTTCATTTAAAAATTCAATATTTTTATCGGAATCACAAGATGTTATACCATTCATGCTTTAATAATAAGTTTTAACATCTTTGCTTTTGTGGGTATGGTCACCTTTTTGTTTCCGAAGATTGGAAAAAATGTCGGGCCGGTTGCGAATGTTAGAAAAACTTTTCGATTGATCTGATTCCGGTTCAATTATATAGATGAATATTAAATATAGGTAAATTATCATTTATTGAGAATCTTTGTTCCTATGTTTATTTATTTAAAAAAAAACTAGGGAACACTAAAATAGTTATTGTCATTCATATATTGACATTTCAGGATTGCAACAACGATGGAGTGACAAACTGCTTCGACTATATGATGATCAATCATCACGGAGGAGGCGCATGCACAGTTCCGCTATACCTTTCGAACCTCGGCCGGAAGCGCCTGCAACTGTTCCAGGAGTGTCGCTTGTAGTGAAAAAATTCCTCATCCTTTATGTTCCTGTAGTAAAATTTCTTTTAAACTAATTAATCTTCTGCAGACGAAGTATAATAATTATTAATTTGTACATATCTACCATTAATATTTATGTATATATACACAATGTGTTTAATCTTTGTTTTGTTTTTATTATATGCGAAATGTCGACGAGAAGAACAAAGCCTTCACCTGATGGTAAGTAATACGCTTACACGTAGCAACGTGATGCTGGTTAATATGGTATACACACCACCACATTGCACTCGTCGCCTTGAGATGTAAGTTGTTAAGTATCGTTACCCCAGTAATTACACTAGCAAAAAAATCTAAACAAAGTAATGTCTGCACATTACAATTTGGCGGTAGAAATAGGTACTGCGGTGGTAGCTACTTAGACGGTTTCTGGCAAAACTTACCTGCCACTAGTAAATATTTTGTATATATATATGTACAATATGTAGTCGAAACTTTTTGGTATGATAACTTTGTAAAACAAATAAACAACTCTGTACTGTCTAATCATGACACCACTGCAGTATTTGGACTTCTGTATTGTTAAAATAATCGGTATATAATAAAATGTAATCTGTTATGACATCATCTTTACCTACTTAAACCAATATTATAAAAAAATTTCACAATAATTTTTTGATAAATTTTGAATAAATATTTCCCTGTTAATAATAATGAAACAAATCTTTCAATTACAAGAATTGAACTCTTCTGTTAGACTTACCGATAACTTTTCGCTAGAACAAAAATCGGCTTATCGTTACATAAGCATATGATTTACATGATAAAAATGCACCAGAACAAAAAAGGAAAGAACGAAGTAATTAAATTATACTTTATTTTCAAAAAACTTACATATAAAACTAATAACTTATCTATATCAGAATGATTCTGTTACAATTTTGATGCAATATTAATAAAAATTACTTTCTTAATATAAATAAAAATAACCTAAAAATCATATGAAAATAAACAATATAATAATATGTCTGCCACTATTCTTATATACATAATTACCACATTTTTATTAAAAAAAAGTCTTAGGCATATATTATCTATAAGTCCATTTCAATCTACAAACTAACAAATACGTAAATTAAGATTAAAAATAAAAAGTAGTAATCTTCAATTTCAATTAACTGTAAAGAACGCGTTATGTAATGTAGAGTTTATGGAAAAAAAAATTTTAATCATTTTAAAAACTATTTAAGGAGTATTTTAGACAGTCACTGGTAATAGAAACAAATTAAAGCATCTTACACTCTTAAGAAATAAAAATTTAAATTATATGTAATAAGCGAACATGGCCGCATTTATTAAACTTACTCAATGATTAATTCTAACGATATATAACTTGATTATTTAATAGTAACCAGAAAACTGCGTGGTCTAAATTTAAAGGTCAGGCGAACGTAACAAGCGGAGCGGGCGACTTCCAATGCTCACTGTCCGCTTCCTCATCCGATTCATCAGGGAATCGTACCTGGAATATATTATGAAAACACTTAAAAAACTAAAACATCCTCTTCTCTTCTCTGACTCTACATATAAAGAAAAATCGCGAAATAATATCACAAAAGGCTTATTTACTTGTAATAGATCTTTGATGGCGGAAAACTAGGTAAATACCACAGCAACTACTTTTTCTACCACTAAACAAGAGAGAAAATACTACTGTAATCTCGTTTTAAAGACGTTGTACCTAGTGAAATTACTGTGGTAATGAGAAAACAATTTGTGTCTTAAAGCCTCGAGCACAATGTGGTTCTATATCTTTTAATATTGCACTCTACGATATAAGCGTGAAGGAGATGGTACAGGTTATATGATGGCATGACGGTGCTTAACCATTATGCAATGTTAATATTAGTTTCAACATACCCATGGCGCCAGTCTTTTGGTATTTGATTGGAGAGAGCTGCTTTGGTTCGCTTGCCACGCCTAAAAATTTATACAGTTTAAAAATTAGATTTGAATCAGACAGATTTAAAATTAAAAAAAATATTGCCAACAATCAGGCAGACAATAAATACTATTATTACCTGGTAAGCATCATTGAAAGCATGCGCTAGAGACAACGCTAATGCCCTCGCATACTTCCCTCTTGTGCAAAGGAACACGTGCACCACATGACTCTCCTCCACCCCATTCTCCTTCTTACCCTCCACCACCGCGAAGACCCGCGCATTTGCAGCGTCCGCCGAGCAGTACGATATTCTGAAATAAAAGCTTCCGATAAAGCTCTGCTTATACACTAAAGTTCTTTTCATTTTCATTTCGATACTCCTTAATTTAAGTAAGACAAATCAAAGTGAAATTACTTCAGTTAATTTAATATTATATTATATGTTAAGATAATTTTATGTTTTATGAAAGCGCCATCTGTTAACCGATTAAAACTGTAGTATCAATATTATGACTACTGACAAAATATTTTGTGTGAAATTTATCATCCATTAAAAGAACATACATAAAAAATATATATTCTTGTTTCCTAAACTTTGGTATGTTTATTTTTATTATAGTTTCTAATTATCTTTTTTCGATTATTTTAAATCATTACACATTACCCTAAATCATTAAGATTAATGATCATAGATTTTGAATGTGTATCATTTGATATAAGTAATCTTAGGTATAAAAATTGTGTAAGTTATTATTCAATTCATTCTATCGTAAAGTTATAAATATTCAATAAATAAATGTTTATTTTTAATATCTATGTTATTGTCTCTGTAATTAAAAATAACGAACGACTCCAAAGCCAGACGAACTGACCTATGGACTGACCCGTAGGTAATCAAGGAACTGCGATAACTATTTTCTTTATTAAAAAGTAAACATGATGATTTCTTTAATCATAGCTATAATTATTTCCTATATGTAGTAAATAATAATGTATTTTCAGCCTAATTGTATTTCTATTTATTTTGTTTTAATAAAGGGGATTGTAATTTCTTTCCTGCATACAGAACTAAAATAAAGAAATTACATCATAAAATTAATTAAATTCGATCGAACAACTAAAAATGTTTACATGTAATACATACAACAACATATAATTGTATAAATACCTGTATATTGATACACTAAGAACACTCTCCTGCGTTTCGGCGTTATTCACCAGGATACCCTTTGCACTTATGTCCAAGTTCACTCTTTGCAACTTTTTATTTGAAGCTGGAAAGTCATAAGCATGAGCAATTTAATGTTTTCATTAACAAGAAAACGTTTCCTGTCTCAAACAAGAAAATTATTCTGTATCACCTATTCATTTTTTTACAGAAGTCTGGGTGATGGAGTAGAAAATAAAGTGTTCTTATGTAATCAACATTACATACGAGCTATGGATAATAAAGAAACTACATCTATAGCAATTTATTTATAAGATGTAATTTATTTAAAAAAATATCTGTATATAATATTGAATAAACAAGAATATACATAAAAGTACGCGTAGTAATGTAAATAAATATAAATGAATATTTTTTCAGGTAAAGTCCGACATTATTCTCATATAGTAATGTTTAGAAGGTTTTGTTTAAACCTACTTTAGCAACCTTTAAAAGACCCCAAATTTTATTAAGAACGCACACTCCGAAGAAAGTTTTTATTTAAACCATCTCATGTCATCCTGTTTCCATTTGCAGAATGATTACCATGTAGGAATAAAAACAGCTCACAATTCTCGTTTGAAAATACTTGCTTACGGAACGCAACGTGTCTTTCGTCGAGAGAAAAGATTTAATAAAAGCTCTCGGGCAACCATTTGCGTGATCACTGCGAGCATTAACATCTTATACCTTACAAAGAAAGCCGCAAGACTCGTTTAAAACGTGCAAAGAATAATTTAACTTGTTAATAGAGTCTCAAACTACTACAACTGATACGTTCAGGTACACACAGATATACTGGCCGCGAACCTATCTCCAGATCCAATGCTAGGGATTGGGAGAGCTTACTTTATTAATCCTCGTGATTTTTAAGCCATGGATACGGAAAATCTGTTGTCTGGGCAAAAATATGAAGTCATGAGAGCATATTGAATGTTTCAGCGCGCCTTAGTAGAGAGTGAGAATGGGCCGCGACAAAAATATGAAAATCGTATGCTTTTAATGAGTACAATTCTGTCATAAGAAATCTTTAACCGAAAGGCAGCTTTGCAAAAGCATTTCCCTAATGTGAAGTTAAAAAAAGGCTTTCATTGTAGTCTTTTTATGTCACTGTCTAAAATGTAGGTTAGTAAACTCACCTGTGACTAGGATATAAAGTCTTAAAATGGGGAATGGGTAATGGATGTTTGGCACTGTCCCTTTATTTTGGATTGGTGGACTAATAACACAATTTAATAATAGCACAATTAACGATTGCGCTTGTGTACAAATAT
>DWLS01002098.1:0-19082 GCA_018246255.1 Pachliopta kotzebuea
GGAGTCCGGATCCGCGAGCGCAGGGACAGATGAAGCTTTCACGGCCATAATAGTGGCCGAAAGCATTAACATCACCCAAAAAAAAAAAAAAAAAAATCTTGCTTGAAGTTTATTTGTAATTGTCAAGTTTTACTTCATTTATATAGAGTTGTATATATTAAAATTGAACGTCAGTTGTGTGTATAAAACTAAACACTTCTAGTTATTTATATAGGAGTTTGTGTTTCTGCTGAATTATACTATTTTATAAATAAATCGGAGATTATTTTTTATGTAATAATAAAGTACTGTGTACCCAAATCTCCAATTTTTTATGTATATTTTTACATAGTTTTTTAATTTAGGTTGATTTATTTCTTGCAGCTAATACCTGATTACAATGAGAGAGTATGTGATGCTCCAGCAAGACCAAATGCCTATATTCGCTTTATAGAAAAATCTGCAGAAGAGTTAGATGGAGAAGTTGAGTATGATGTTGATGAAGAGGATACAGCATGGTTGGCTATCATTAATAAGAGTAGAGCTAAACAAGGTTTACCACCGGTTTCAGTTGATACACTTGAGTTACTTATGGACAGGTTGGAAAAGGAATCTTACTTCCAGGTACTAATGATATTTCATAGTATGGCAATCACATGTTGAAAATTATTATTATGTTTAATGTCAACTATTACTTTCCTGTGAAAAATAATTATTTTGAATAGAAGAAACTTTCTGGAGTTTGTACATTTACCGCAATGCATTTCACAAAATGGATTTATTTTTGGCATATTTTTTTTACATAACTTTTGCCAATTATACAATATTTTTTTATTTATCCAGTAATATGTAACAATTATAATTAATAGGTTATTGCTAGGTTAATGCACTTTACCATCATAGACCACATCTTCACTTAACACCAAGTGGGATCGTGGTCAAGCATTAACCAGTACCAATGTAAAAAAAAAATTATTCAGGCAACACAAAGTGGACAACAAACAGCCGCAACAGTGGATGAGGATGCTGTGTGCTGTATCTGTATGGATGGTGAATGCCAGAACACAAATGTTATTCTGTTCTGTGACATGTGCAACTTGGCAGTGCATCAGGATTGTTATGGGGTAAACAAAAAAAATATTTTTTTTATAGCTCTCCAATGAAATTGTCGTTAGAATCATTATTACACAGTCATCAAAATCAAGTACTATGATTTGCACCCAGATTTAACTGTAACGCCATAATCATTAGAGGAAATTAGATAATTGTCAGGGTTTTGACCTATCTTGTATTTTAGAATAGCTGAAGATAGAAATATTTTTCTCAATGTGACCTCTAAATTATCTCTCTGTTACATGACCCCTGATGATCATCAATGTTACTTAGCTTACTTAGTGTGGTTAATGAAAATTTATAACATTATTAAAAGAAACACAAAAAAAAATTAAAAATAATCGGAGATTGATTTTAATTAACAGGTACCATACATTCCGGAAGGGCAATGGTTATGCAGAAGATGTTTGCAGTCTCCATCACGTCTGGTTAATTGTGTACTATGTCCTAATACAGGAGGTGATTATATTAATTTTTTTTTTATTTATTGAAATGATGAAAGGCGCAGGACTTTCACCTGATGGTAAGGTACACACCCACCTATATCAATTTTTTTTTAGGTTAATTTATCCTGCATCTCGTTGTGCTCTCACCTTGACACAAGATGTTCAGTCTTGTTACAACAAAAACTTTGCAGTCTATATATAACACTTGCATGCTACTATATAATGTATGTCTCCTGAAATAGAGACCTTCTTTTGATAAAGATAGATGTTATCAATAATAAAGTAAATTTTAAAATACCAAATTTGTCTTCTATTTCAGGTGCTTTTAAGCAAACCGATCAAAGCACTTGGGCGCACGTTGTATGCGCACTTTGGATACCAGAGGTGCGCTTCGCCAATACTGTATTCTTAGAACCAATAGGTAAGTTTTGTTTAATGGTTTACCACATAATATTAATTAACAATATTAATGTGTTCATCATTTCTATTCACTAAATCTATAAGGTGGTTGAGTTGTCTGGAAACTGCCTAGTCAGGTACCATGGCACTACCTATTTTTGACACCACACAATTTTGCATATATTACTTAATGTGTTTTGTATTCAAGAGCACTCTAACTGGGAACAACCAGTTACCACAGGGCAATTAGACTTAATACATTTTGTTTTAATGCCATACTAATAACACATTGTGTAATATTCATGTTACTAACTAGTCCCTCATATAGCCGCCTAGTGGTTTTGACGCCGGCCTTGCACTCTGAGGTTACCGTGTTCGAGTCCGTCCTGCACTAATGAATTTTTCAATTTATGTGCAGTTAGTATAACACCAACTAATATCACGTACTTTAAGCCATGTATCAAATCGCGTGGCTATAAAAAAAATAACCCCACATTGTTATGAGCAGGTGTACCAATTAACTCGAGACAATCGAAATGATCGTCTTATTGCTATGTGGACTTAAAAAACATTTTTTTTTTAGATTCGATAGAGATGATCCCAGCGGCACGTTGGAAGCTGCAATGCATGGTTTGCAAGCAACGCGGCGCTGGTGCCTGCATACAATGCCACAAGAGCAATTGCTATTCAGCCTTCCATGTTACTTGCGCACAGCAGGCTGGGTAAGGTGTTACAAACATGGTGATCAAAAGTGGTACTAGAACATATCATCAAAAACGATCTGTGTTGAATAACAATTAAATTTTTTTAGACTTTACATGAAGATGGAGGCGGCAGGCAGTGGACGGGACCCGAGCCAGCCGGTGCAAGTCGCCAAAATGGCATACTGCGATGCACACACGCCTGCGCATATATTGCAGGTACTTATAATTTCTGAATGTAACCTCAAAATAAAAAATGTAATTGACTTTCAAAGTTTAAGTCTCCTACAATATTAAATTGATAAGAACAAAGTCGTGCTGTGTGTCTGTTGTAACTCATAACATATTGTTGTAAGTGTTCTCATTGCTTCTTTTAAAAAAATATTAAAGAGTATGTTTAATAAAATATTTTGTTTAAATTATTTTACAATTTCAGGAGAGACGTGCACAAGAGTCCGAGGGTGATTCGAAATCAACGGATCTATCAGCAATAAGACAGAAAGGGAGGGAGAAAATCAAACAGGTCTTTAAAACTTTGCCTAATGATTTAGTTACTAATGGCATATCTCTTTTACAGAAGCCTGTCTAGGTAGATACCATCACAGCTCTTTTTTTTTTCACCAAACAGTATTCTGCAAATATTAACGTGTTCTGGTTTAAAAGTGGTATCTAGGGAGTTTACCAGAGGAACAATACTTAACTTCTTACATAGTGATCATGTGCTACATTTTCTATATTATCTTTACTAGTGATCATTGTTTTGGGCAGCCATATCACATTCTATCGAGAGAATGTCTATTGTTAGTGAGTTTATTGCTTCATATCAATAAATATAAAAATATGGGCCATTAAAGAGTAACTAAACCATTTATAAAGAATAAAGCAAATGGGATATATAAATGTCCTCATAATATCTAATTTCTGTTGGTATGAAATACAGAAGAGGTTTGACTAGTATATATATATTCTTGTCAAACCTTCTCATTTCTAATAAGAACAGCAAAAGAGTGGAATAGGCAGTCACTAGATTAATGCGCTTAACCACCGTAGACCACATAATCACTTAACATCAGATGGGATCGTGGTCAAGCATTGACCAATAAATTCATAATATATATATACATGTATATAGTTTTGTGTCTGATTACGAACCCACCTAATTAAGGGTCATGTAGCAGTGTGATCTGCCGTGATAATGCGCAATTGCAGAACATACATTGGCATGTTGATCTATAAAATTAATATTGATAACATGATATGAAATTGGTTATGATAATCGTAATAACAGGCACGTCGAGTCTTGGCTCGGGCGCGTACCTGGGCCCCGGTGGTATTGGTGCCAACGTTACGAGCGGAGCGTGTAGCGGATGTTGCGGCGCTACTACGCGGTCCGGCAGCTGCTCGCGCGCATCTCATGAAACGTTTGCTCGCGTACTGGACACTTAAGCGCCACGCGAGGAATGGAGTACCCTTACTGAGAAGGCTGCAGAGTCTTGCCACACACCATGGTATCACAAAGTCTAGTTGGAAATTACCTCATAAATCTCTAAAAAAGATTTTAGCTAATTGTCCCATTTTTTTTTTGTTTTTCTTGTGATAAAGAGTGAGAGGGAAATGCTTCTGAATGGGTAAAAACACAGTCATATTGGACTTTCTCGGAATAAATCCCATGTGATATTCCATATTTTCTCCATGATCTTAGTAATATCATAAGTAACTATTATTCTAATGAATTTCATAGTATTTTTTTGTTTTCATGGTATTTTTACTGTATACAATAATTTGTGTGTATCAAGGATTTATGTGAAAAAAATTTCATGTACAATTTATTTTTATGACAAAAAATAATTATTGTGGACACTGCAGGTAGCAGAGGTATACAGGATGGTACGGTCAATGTACGAGAACTGTGCAACCAGCTGAAATACTGGCAAAGGATACGACAAGATCTGGAGAGAGCTAGGTGAGATGAGGAGCTAGCAATTATTACAACACAACAACGTTTAAAAAGGAAAATGTTAGTAACGGATACCTATATAAATCTCTTGTAAAAAGATTTGTAAGTAGAATTTGCCTAACATTCATATTAAAAAACAATTATTGTTAAAAAAATTCCCTCGTTATTGAGTAATTTCAAGTATTTTTGGTGTCACATATTGTGCAGTTTAGGTGGTGGTACATTGTATTTAACCCACATACCTCATTATCACTCATTCTCAATTTATTGCAATGACAGCATTGCAACTGTACCTGTGAACAAAGTGAACCAGACCAAAACATCCAAGCGAGTGAACTTTACATCCTCAAGCCTCTTTTCACCTAGCACAAGAACTCATTTTGAGAACCAAACACCCGATTTAATAATATTGTTTCTTCTCTATGAATTAATAACAACAACCATTACAGATTAATTGCTTTAGGTGTAATTTACTGAAAGTGGATTTTTTTTTTCTGGAAATAAGCTAAGAAATCATCTGCTATATTATTAAATAGTGTAAACCCTACAGATTGCTTTGCGAGTTGGTTAGAAAAAGGGAGCGTTTAAAGGCCGAGTACACACGCGTGTGGGAGCGCTGTGTTCTGCATTCACTGCGCCCTGAGCGCGCAGCGCTGCACAAGCTCCTGCGTCTGCTGCGACAGCGGGACACCAGTGACGTATTTACAGAACCCGTGGATTTGCAAGAAGTAAGTACACTAATGTCCAACGTTTACAACATGACAATCATGCATGCAGCAATAGCAATCATTATGAATATATGTAATATAATCTTATACGTAAAGTTTTAATTTTAACGATTTACTATACTTAACTAGAATTTTACATATTGTTAAATGACACAGGGTCACTGTATATTCATATTGCACCACTGTACAAATTCGACGTGGTTCGGAATTGTATTAGGGGCCTCTATTTCACAAGGAGGAGGGTTAGTTACTGCAACACTGGAGGAGCTAAAGTGATACAAGTGAGCGAAGCTGTAGGCTGAACGTTCAGCTGATGATAAATGTGACACCTGCCCACATCAACGAGGCCATGTTTAGTATGTTTTATTAACACCATAGTCGTCTAAATAGAGTTTATGGTGATACCGACCTTGACTGTCACCTCGGTTTGCTCGTTCAGCAAAACTACCACCATACATAAACCATATTTATCTTATGACATCTATTTCTTTTTTGTTATATAGAAAGTTTTATATTGGTATTCTTTATACAGGTTCCAGATTACAGTACAGTTGTAAAGCACCCTATGGACCTCAGCACCATGGGCAAGAAGCTAGATCGGGGTGTATACAAAACTGTAGATGATGTTGAAGCCGATTTCCAACTTATGATTGACAACTGTTTGACTTATAATAACAAGGATACCGTTTTCTATAAGTATGTATAGGTGATACTTAGCAATATTTCCATATCCCACTTAATCATCAGCATTTCAACTGATACATGACCGTCTACAGGTCTTTTATAATGAATTCCACAAAACAAGGCCGTGCGCAGTTTAAAGTTTTACCAATATTTCGGCGGCTAATTTTTATAATGCTATTTCGATAATTATAAATAAACGATTATTAGGATCATAGTGTTTACTCCAAATATCTCTATTTTGGATTTTTTTTTTAAGAGCCGGTGTAAAAATGCGAGAACAGTGTCTGCCGATCTTCCGTCAAGCAAGGAGGGATGTTAGGGACGCTGGAATGGAGGAGGTGGCCGGGCAGGGCGACACAGCGGGCGCGCAGGATTCCGCCGCTCCACCGCCGTCCGTCAGTGTCTCGGAACGCAGTTTACGCGCGCGCAGCCGCGCTCGGCGCTCCAGCAGCGAAAGTGACCACATAGCAGGTGCACGCACAGTCCATAAGTGATTCCTTGTTAGTCATTTGAATTATCAAGAAAAAGTCAATATTTGGATATTAAGACGTTAGTACCTAAATCTCAATGCGAAAAAATCATCCTTTATACGTATGTACGTATATATAAATAATTACGCTTTTTTTTCATAGTACTTTGTACTAATGATGGATCTAGTATGTTTACGCAATGATCATTTGATTGAATCACAATATAAGGCAACTAATTTATTTACCATAGACAAAGTATATTACTCATCAGAAGTTTCCCATTCGAAACAATAAGGCTCTTATTTACGAAACAAAGGATTGTTTTTAAGCCTATTATTATATATTTAAAAAGTAACTGCATCAAATTTAAGAAATAATATTTATTCATTAAGATACAAGAAGCGAGCGCGGAGTCTCTGTGGCGCGTAGTGAACGACGGATGTCCATTGTACAGAGAGCTTCTGACGAAGACAATAATGCGGTAAGTTGTAGATCATATTAATGTTTTATTCAAATGCTTTAAAAATGGAGACATTTGTACAACACAACACAATTTTTTTTATTTAAAAAACTGATGGTCATAATTGATCAGTATAATTAAACGAAAATATTTTTTCGGTGAAGTTTATAACATTTGCTGTTAGTAATATAATTTCAATTGAAATTATAGCTTCTACTTCTCCTTAAAAAACCTTTAATTTTACTTCGCTTAATGGTTTCTGCAAAGCCATCATAAACTTCTTCAAATAAAGCTATACTTTAGTTCCATATAGACTTATCTTGCTTTTTTTTCAATCTTTCAATACTCTGGGTACACAGAACTGGTTAGAAGAAAGAGAACTTACGAATCACTGTCGTTTCTAGCCTGTAGGTTCCGTTACAGTACCTTTAATTTTCCTCAGCATGAGGAATCTCCTGCTCCCGCTGAGAAGATGAACAAGAATTGGTGGCGAGGTCGTGGACGCGGTAGAGGAAGGCGAGGTCGCAGGGGACGCGGGCGCACCAACACGGCCAACAATCGCCCACAGCAGGACAACGGTAATTTTTTTTATTTTATATATTATTATATATTTATTATCACCATTGGTATTGGAATAATAATGATTCAATAGTATTGAAATCCTACAGCTAAATCTGCATATGGTAGGTGAATAGTTAACATGATTTGTATCCCCATATTTTTTATCAGCAATGAGCTTACATTGCATATCGTGATAGAACACAGTAATGCTGTTATATGCAGCAGACTTACACATGAAGGCAGACATCGAACCAAGTACTTATTAGCTATTATTACAGAGCTAGTTACTTTGTCATGGAATGTGTAACGATTTCATTGTACTTATTACAGAGTCACCAACATCTGATTCAGAAACCCCAGTGGCTACTAGAAAAAGTGTGGAGCGTACACACAAGCTGGTGACGCCGGAGAAATCACCTGTGAAACAAACTGAAGCAACATCAAGTAATGATAAATAAAAATGCCTGCCGATAACAATGTAGTGCTAGATATATGTACATTATACTTGCCATAGAATTAATGTAAAACCATGTTAAGCCATATTAGGTCATATTAACTCTTAACTCTCACTCTCACTCTCTCTTAACTTCAATTTAGAACAATCGAAAATACTCTGTGATAATATCTAGCCAATGATAAGTGATGACGGAAGTCGCCATATATTCCTAAAATTTGGAAATGACATAGTGCAAAAGATTATAAAAATAAAACTAGTCCTTAATATAAACTTTGAAATTGTAATATTATTAAATGTAATAGTGTAAATAAAAAGGTACAAAGACTGATAAATGTAAATGTAAATAAAAAATAGGGAACGAAATGTAAAACAAAAATATAAAAACACAAAACATGTAATACAGCATACTTTAGTTTGAGAGGCTAACCTGATTGTAGAAGAAGTCTTTCTTGTAGCAAAGGAATGAAAAATAGAGAAAATGTAGAATGAAAGAGAAAATTGGGAAAAGAAAGAGATTTAAATATTAAATAAGTAATAAAATAAAAGCCCCCAAGGACCCTTCGCCAAACCACGAAGGGAAACGCGTAATAATGAAAAAAAATATCTAGCTAGTATGTCTCCGTCAAGAGACTTACCACCACCACACACACAAGAAACTCCATGACTCAAAAGTTCTGTAGTACATGTTGGAGATTACATTTATTATACTTATTACAGGTATTGGGCTCTTAAGTTCTGGCCTCAGGAAACCAACATTGTTAGTGACACCATCTACTATTCCAGCACCGCCAAAGAGTTTTGGATCTGATGGTAAGTGTGTGGAGAAGTGAAATGAAGTTGGTTTGGTGGTACAATATAAATAATAGTTACAACCCTGATGTTATAATGCTGCAGCCATAACAGCGTAGCTGTATGTATTCTCGCTCGCAACATATCAGACTCAGAGTATACTAAAAGAGTGTGCTTGTAAATAAAAAAATCGAAATCTCTCTACTAATCTTCTTATTCATGTTTTGTTTCAGCATCCCTGCCTACTCTCTCGGCGAGTTTGGGTCGGTCGAATCTAGAGAGTTCTCCGCGTAAGAAAGGTCGCGGCAGGCCAAGAAAACATGATAAAGACAAGTCAACTTCCTCACCTGATTTATTTAGGTGAATACTTTTTATTAATTTATATTGATAATAAAAAATTAATGCTTTGATAGATGCTACTTGTGGTCTTACAATGTATACGTGCCACCAAATGCTCTTCAACATCTGGCATTGAGGTGAATGACTGTTAACATTTGATAATGGTGACCTTTTTCTTCAGATCTGTTCCCGGAGGTGAAGGAAAAAGTGTATCAACACCCGTTCCTGCTTCCTTCCTACAGTACAGAGGGCCACCAGGAGAAGTGGGTTCTGACAGTGATTTAGCGCTTTCCAGGTAATTATCACACTTTTTATAGGAATTTTATAGATAGTGCATACTTAAATACATGTGGACACAGGTGTGTTCCATAGGACATCCCGGAGACAATCGTAATTAATACATTATTGATCACCATTGCAGACTTTACTATATACAAAATCCCATATAACTTAGTCTTCCTCACAACGAGCAGGGTACAAAACCTTAAAATTTAGTTTTATGTAAACAACGATATGCAATATATATAAATTTAATATTAGAAGTCTGATATGATGACGGTATGATCGCATAACTGATGTGTATAACGCATACCGTATAACAGCATAACGTACATATATGTCGCCATCTATTTTCTAGATTATATAAACGTTACAGATCATCAAGCAGCAGCTCCGCTTGGTCTCAATCTTGCTCGTCGTGCACGCACTACGATGACGACGACAACGGCTCGGATCGCTCCTGCTCATTCAGCTCCAGCGATGGGTATTTCTATGTTATATTTACACTTTAGAATACATTCATAACGTTCGTGACATAAAACTCCCTTGTAGGACACGGATTAATCCCTAATCTATATATTAGCGATATAAAATAAAATATCTTTGACGTTATTCTACTCTCGGCGTCGTAAGAAGCGACTAAATGGGAACAACTTAAAAAAAGAGCAACAACTTTTTTTGTGACGGTCACCAAAATATTACATAAACCCTCCTACTTTCCGAATCAGAATGTGGGTCGATAGGCCGTCATCGTCCTACAATTCGCTAACCATATTGTTCTGCTTAAAAAGTATCATCATCAGATCACGGCAATCTAATGTTGGAATAAAGGTATACAGCGAAAACACTTTTTCTTGATCCAGTTCTGGTATACACTAATTTGGTTTTTTATTTGTTAAGATCCAGTTACAACGACACTATGGAGTCTGCCATGGAGGGCGGAAGTGGCGGTGAGCGGCAGCGGCGGTCGCGGCGCACTGTCGCTGAGCGACCAGACGAGCCTCCGGTCACGCCCACCAAGGTGACACGCATAATCTCTCGCAAACGAGTGCCGTGAAAATTTCTTGATTATGGGACAATTTAAATAAATTAACTTTTTATTTAAAAAAGCTTCGAATTTTGCAAACCATTCACTTTGTATGTGTCTACCCATAACAATTTGACACTGCTTAGGATGATATAAACATTGCGCACATCGTGCTCGTCGCCTTAAAACAACATATTATGTTCACTACTGTTTGCAGACAGAAGTAGGCTCCGGGACTGTATCTACATGGAAGGCAACAGAGAACTAGAAACTTTGTTTTCATTCAACTTTCGTAACAATATTTTAACAATTTAAGGGTCGCGGTACGAGATCGTCCACGTCTAAAACACCAGTGAAGAATACACCGTCGACCACGCAACTAGAGCCACTGCAACTTGTGTGGGCTAAGTGCAGGTTAGTAGAACATTATACTAAAAAAATCGTCACATCCAAGAATATGTTATGAAAGGTACCTTATAATGGGTGAACATTGCGTCTTTACCTAGTTAGTTAGACCACATCATGTAGGTCCAGCACAACATGTCTTCTTCCATTCTATTCTTTCTGCCAGTCTCAATCACTCTCTATCTATCTTTTTCATCTTTCTTAGCTCTTTCGCCCATTCACATATATATTCATTAGTTTTCTAGACACCAAGAAAACTTAACGAATTTTTATAAAAGAGTCAGCTTAAACTTTTCCTCTGCTGGAACATGGTGCTTTTTTCACAGAGAGGTGAGTCTATTTATCCACAATGCTGGCTAAGTGCAGGTTGATAAATGTCATGAATACTTGAAAGTTGGTATATTTAGAACATGTTAACTTTTTGTGAATACTGGGGTTACAACCACATTTACAAACTGGGCTATAACTACTTTGAATGACTACATAATTTGATATAGCTATTTGATATTGTAACAGTAAATTAAAAAGCTCAGAAAATTTAGAATCAAAACAGTTATTGTTTATAATTTTCACTATTGTTTAACTCTCAGTTTTAATTGAAAAATAAACTATTTTAAATGCGACAAACTAAAATTTCCTTATATTTACAGGGGGTACCCGTGGTATCCGGCTTTGATCATTGACCCAAAAATTCCGAAAGGTTTCGTGTACAATGGTGTTCCTCTGCCGGTCCCTCCGCAGGACGTATTAAATCTGAAAAAGAATCACTCACACGAACCTGTGCTCAACCTAGTTTTATTCTTTGATGTGAAACGAACTTGGCAATGGCTGCCACCCAACAAGCTAGAAGTGCTGGGCATAGACAAGAGTGTTGATCAGGCTAAACTCGTGGAATCCAGGAAACCCACTGAACGAAAGGCTGTCAAGAAGGCTTACGGTGATGCAATGCAGTTCAGGAAACAAGTGGACGGAGATGATAAATGACGAAGGTTTAGATACAGGTCCCGGAAGTCTGTAAGAGGCAGGACCTTCACCTTCGGTAACTTCTCCACAATGCGAATACGGACAGCGGACGACACCACCACAGATTCAAGCGACTGAATCATTTACTATTAACATTTTACATAAACAGAATTGTGTTTGTAATTTACTAATTTAAAATATTTTTATATAAATATTTTCATTTAATATTTTATCATTCACTGAAACTGATTTAAGGATCTTTAAGCATCACTTCTGCATGGGTCCCTAAAACCTCTTTGGACTCATATATTCTAGAACTCCATGTACAATATGTACATAGGTAATTCGATATTAAAATAATTTAGAATTTATTAAATTATTTAAAAAGCGTAGCGATGATGGGGCTCACATTTCTATGGTATAAAAGCAAAAAAAAGGAAGCAAAATAATAATTACAACTAGCGTTACATAACTAAATATAACAAAAGTAGTGTCAAAAATTTATGTCTATTTGTGATCTATGTAAAAGGCTATTTACTATGAGACACTAAACATAAATATGTAACTTATAATATGAATGTAGTATTTAAAAAGTAGTAATTCATGTTTTATTTAGTTTTACCATTATAAACAGTTAGAGATATTTAACATCCAAAGAGATTATGTTAATATTTTTTATGATGGCCTTCAATTTCAATTCAAAATACAGTTGAAAATTATTTCAGGAAATTTCATAATAACATCTCCTTGCTCTTTATAAATGTGTTGTTCTTCATGAAATGTCTGTTTGTATCAATCTTGTACATATTAACATTGAAGGATCATGATTTTATAAGCAACATAAACTTCTAAAAATACATTTTAAATTGCTTGTAATCTTATCATTGAGCTTTTTATATTGTCTTTTCTAGCATCGCAAAAACATTTTTTGGCAATAGTTGACATGAAAAATTAATATTTGACATAAGTTTACTACATAAACAAACTTTGACATAAGTTTACTACATAGGAACTACTTACCTAGTTATCAAATAATCATATTTAAATTAATTTCTGTAAAATTCTTATTACTTATCATTTTCTATAATATTGAACAATATTGTGTTGATATGGTCTTAGAATTTGTAGTAGTTAGATGAAGCACATATTAAATTTTTAATAAATTTTGTTTTTATACTTGTTGATGAAGGAACCAATCTTCACTACACTTGATCAACCGATAAACATCCTCTGTTGGGCATGGTCTCCCCAATAAAGGGGGGATATGGGCCATACGTCCCACACTGGCCCAATGCAGATTGGTGAGGAGACAAAGCTCTGTTGACTAGTAGTGCACGACAAGCAGGTGAAGTTGGCATGGGTCCTGTGAGGTATTGTGTGGGGCCTCTCACACTTCACAGTAACCTATTCATATTTATAATCTGTATTCCTATGGAAGGAAGAGTATTCTTAGCTGTCGCGTTTGTCTCTTAGGTGAGGTAGTCTTTTAACACTATGTGGAATTGAGCTCAAATATTATGATATTGTGTATGAAAAATAAATTACCAGCAAAAACCCATTAAATTGAAGTAGTCTTTAAATGTGTATCTAAAATTAACAATTTGCTGTTTTGTTTATGTTTTTAAACATGGTCAGTGTTTTAAATACATTCATAAGTATTGTAAAAAGGCAAAGTAATTTGCAAACATGTACATAATACGCTAATATATTAGAGATAACAATAATTTATTGTTTAAGAGTATGAATATTAGCAGTCTTTATGGGCATCTATAAAATTTAACAAAAATGTGGATTTTGAAAAATTGTGTACAAAAAAACTCCTTTTTATTCATAACTAGCCTATTGTTTTGTCAAAAATTTACTGCTTTTTATTATATTAAAAAATAAAACTACTAACGAAATTCAATCATATTCTTTTTTTTATGAGAAAAAAAGGTCTTGTTGATGCATAAAAATGTAATATATATATATATTTAGTGTAATGTTATATAACCATATGGTATTCCCCCCTTTTATTGCAAAGGCAAAAGAAAAAGGTATGATGATGAACTTGTATTAGATAATACCTTGTGGTATATCATTCTGTGTTTTTGACTTAAATAAAAAAAACGCATAATGCTAAATTTTATATATAACAATGATATTGTTCATAAATTATGAACAATTTCTTTAGTCTTAATTATTGTAAGATACACTAAAAAAATCTTTATGTTATAGTAAAAAAGAAGAAAAGTTTTATCGACATCCCAAGTATGTACAATAAGAATAATATGTGCAAATGTTACTTAGTACAAACATAATTAGAATTTGACAAACAATAAATTATTGGAGACTTTTATTAGAAATGCTAAAATAATACATGAAATAATTTAACAAACTATCTTTAATATTTAGTTTCCATATTGGTGTTTAGCAGTTTTCCAGTTCTAGTAATGTTGATCCCATTGATAAACTTTTCCAGGCTTTGGAATTGAAACTGATGCTCCTTTTGGTTCACTGGAAAAGCAATATTTCAATACAAACTTTTTCTCTTTATTTATGTAATATATTCTTTACTTTATTAAATTTTACCCTTTTTCAGCACCATCTGTCAACAATTTTTGTGTAACATCTAGTGGTGGTTTAACTTCCCGTCGACCATCACGCGCATAGTAGTAGTTGTGAGCATGTCTGTGAAATTTTGAACAGATAGGTATTCAATCATGATTTATTTCTTAATTCAACAAATCTATATGAGGAGCAAAACATCCTACAATAAAGCATTAGGGTGCCAATGATTTAATAGCTCCTACACCATTCAAACTGGGTCATAATATTTTTGTTACTCTCCGGCAGTAGAAATAGGCCCTGTGGGGGTTTGCACCTGAAGAGCCTACCACTATTATTAGTTTCTTGAATGTATGTGAATAATGCATATTTATGTCCTAAATATATGTGAAAGAAAATCAAATTCATTTATCTGAATTATCAACGTAATTATGAAAACAAAAACATATCTCATATGAGAATAATGAAAGTAACTGGAACATACTTGTGTGCTACTCCATCAGGGATTTCAGGAGGCGGTTGAGTCCTAGCAGATAACATAGGCTGGAAACGTAAAGCTTTACCATGTTGTCTCTAAAACGAATTAAATATCGGTTAATACTAACAATATTTTTTGTTAATTACGTAACCAAAAATATCAATAACAATACAAACTCCTAAAAGGAAGTTCCTTAAGGCTTGAAGAGTGAGTGATATATCACGAAATTGAACTTTTCCTTTACTCATATTATAAACCTTTGCGATCGCAGTAATGAAAATAGAACCAGATTTTTCTAATTGACATTATATATATGTCATGTTGACGTTGACAACTTCTGAACAGGGTTGAAATACTTACGGGAAATACCAAGTGTGTGCACAGTATTTAATACCTAATTTAAGCTTTTTTTTATTTTATGTTATGTAACCGTACGTATATTTTATTAGTCCTTAGCTCTTCCTCCTTAATTACTTGCTGCAATCAATATCGATAGAGTAACAACATTGACATTATATTAAATAACAAAAAAACCGAAAACCTAGTACAAATACCAAAAAATCATTTCATTTTATTCGGTTGATTAACCTTTAATTTCATTAATATAGAGTTTAACTTACTAGTAATACATGGTACTGAAAATACTTTATTATATTTTATACATTATTTAAAAGTGAATAGAATTTACTAGATTAAAACGCGCAACCACCACAGATCCATCATCATTTACCATCAGGCGAGATCGTAGTCAAGCATAAACCTACATTGATTAAAAAAAACTTGGTATGGCCCTGGTATTTAAAAATGCTTACACCAACCACTTGGTGTTGAGTTTTAAGTCAAATTTGTCTTTTACCCAAACTCTTTAAAATGGGAAAAAATCTTGCTGCCTTACGTTATTTACTCATTTCATTAATTGGAATTCAGAGAATGAAGAGTGAACTTATTTAATGTAACTCATAATTTAATACAAGCAATTAAATTAAAAATGTTAATAATACAATTTTCATTTCTCTCATTTCAAAATTCTAAACAACTTCTAAATTCTTGTAATAACAATATATACGTGTTCATAATTATATTTCGGGAACAAAGTTGTTTTCTAATTATTGTACGTCAAAAATTCGATTTTTTTTTTAATTTTTTAAATTTCAGTTTTAAATATTTGATAGTTTTTCATTATTGTCAATCCAAATTTTTAATAAAACCCTGTCGTTTTTGGTTTAATTTAAAAAAAAATTATTTAGGCAATGTTATTAATACCAAAACACTGTAATGTTTACAAATTAAATGCAAAATTGTTATTAAGAAATGTAAGTAATTTCACCAACTTATTTTTACTAATTGTGTTAAAAAATTTGGTACCTTTTTTTCAACAATGTTTTCAATAAACTTACTCTTTCAGATTAGACTTGATTTTTTAATTTTACGTGAAAATTCATTCAAAACGGTGCCAGACTTTAACAACATTTTTAATAGGTAACGTTTTAATTTAAATATTATGAATAACAATATTTTACTACAAAAACTATTAGGGGATTAACGATAGTGAAGGAATAGCGTTTAATAAGTTTTGTAAATGGATGTCTACTGACATACATTATATTACAAAATTATAATCATAATTATTTATCCCAGAAAATATTTCAGAAATTTAAACGAAGAGATATCGTGGAGTTTTGAGATTCCTAAACCACCAATTCATGTTGAGTCTGTCCTTGCCGGTAACCCACAGCCCTGTATTTCCAATATGGCACGGTATGATGTATAATTACTTTAATTAGCACCACTAATTAAATCGCAGTATTTAAATAAAATATATATTTTATTTTGTTTTGTGATTTTTGCCACCAGCGGACATATCAATCCCTCGTACCCTTTACATCGTTCACTTATTTATAACTAACATTAAAATAATAATTACCTAAATATCTATATCCTCCACATTCGCCAAAAACATCAGGTCTTTAGTGAATGTGGACGTAGGATTCGTTAAGGTAGTCTGGATCACTCCAACATCTTTGATATTAACATTATAAATATTTATAAATTAAATTCTTTTTGGTTTTTTCCAGTCATATTCCATCAGCAAATGTTGCACACCCTCAATCTGATTACAGTACTGGCACATTGGGGGTCAGTTTTTTCATCAGAAATGCAAACTTTGCTGAAGGAATGTGATCAGAACGAAGTCTAAATGCCAACTTAATGGTGCTTCTAGATAATTTGCAGTTTTCAAATCAGGGCACTCGGTATAGTACCGATCTTATGGTCCTGTACCAAATGCCCTTTTCCTGAGATAGCTTAACAAATTATTTTTGCCAATTCTCGTAACAGACATTTTTGTATCGCGAAATATATTCGAAATAAAATTAGGACAGGATTACCATTTTTAGCTGCTAGTTTTGATAACTGATCCGCCCAAATTAAATAATGTTACTGACAATACTGAGTTATAACAATATTAAAATTATGGTATTTAGTTAAAAAATACTAGAACCTAACATTAATTGTTTAATAACTGCAATGTTATTTTTCATCTAAAGACATTATATTTAAATTACATGATATTTTGTACATTTCAAAATATTATTATCTCTATATTAAATATTAAGTCTATAATTTACAGCTTCTATCAAAAATTTCAGGTACAATTTACCAGAAAATTGGAGTTTAATTCCAAAAAAATACAATGTACCTAAGAGAAAATCTAAAGCAATTACGGATTTAAGTATTCTTTGGTCTTAGCCATGTATTTGTGTACATGAATCGATATTAGTGTATGTCAACTAACATAAAAGTTAAATAAATGCACAAAAATGTTTTTTAATACCTTCTCCTACTTTACCTATTATATATATTTTTTATAAAGCTACAGGTTGATGCTTTACCACTGTAATATTTATTGTATAGTTCGCATGGCCGACTCCTCCCAGGCTGTGTAATCTTCTATCTGTCAAAATACTACTATGACAACCACGATCCCTTCTGATGTTGAGTGGTGATGTGGTCTATGTTGATAAAGCGCATAAACCTAGCAAATGCCTATTCACTTTTTTTTTGAAGACGCCCACATCATGATTGAACGGAAATACTGACGCTGTTCTGTAAGTTCTTCCATTCCTTACCTGTCTTTTTTAAAAACTAGGAGCTGAACCTCTTAGTGCGTAAACTGGGGATGTTTACAACATAAAGATGTAGTGTTGCCGTGCTCCTTGTCGTCTGGTGATGAAAAGGGGATTGGTGAATTATGTCATGTAATTTCTGCGCATACGCTCCGAAATGGTTCCTGTAGAACACCGCGGGGCTGGCCACTCGGCGCCTGTGATCAAGAATGTCCAGTTTAACGAAGACATGTTCTTGATCACCAACAAGCTTGGCCCGCCTCTCCACCGAGTCCAGTGCCGTAAGATGAGTTTTCGCAGCGCCCGCCCAGATATGGCAAAAATACTCCGCACATGATTGAACCTGTGCTTTATATAAAAAAGACAAAAACTGTCCAGCTATCTTAGCCTTGGACTCAATGAACTGTTCGAAGTTGAGTTTAGTCGAAATCTCGACCCCCAATAGTTGAAGACCGTCGGAAATTCCCAAGGACACACCCCGAAAAGTAGAATTCAAAGTAAACCGACTTCTTTTGGCGGTGAAAAGACACGCCTGTGTTTTGGTAGCATCGAACCTCACAAGATTGGCATATAGAGATCGCCTGTAAAGTGATATTAAAATGCTCCACCATAGCTTCCCTCGCAAGCTTCACCTCGTTACGACTGATTCGTTCGTTCAGAATATATCTCTCTACAACTGTGCTGTCGTCCGCATACCCAAAGTTTTCAGGTATGAGCAGATCATTTATGTGCAGCAAGGAAAGAGATGCAGAGAGAACCGATCCCTGAGGAACACCAGATTTGATCGACATAGGTTCGGATGAACAACCGTGGACAATAACGCAAAGGAGTCGATCGCTCAAAAAAATCCTTTACCCAGTTGACCAAATCGGCGGATATACCGTACGCAGGAAGCTTGCTTACTTAGGCCGTCGTGCCAGACTTTGTCAAAAACTTTTGAAATATCCAAGGAAATAGATAATACTCCCTTGTTTCCTTCGAGAGCTTCGACGCTGAGGTGTGTGGTATAAGCTAGGAGGTCTCCAGTAGACCGATTTCGGCGAAATCCGTATTGTCGGTCACTGAGGAGGTAATGATGCTCTCAACATGTCATGAGGCGTGTGAGGGATGCTGGGATTGCGAAGGAAAAATGCCTCGGAAACAGTAATCAGTATTTTATTGTAATGAAAATCACA
>DWLS01002099.1:0-19081 GCA_018246255.1 Pachliopta kotzebuea
TAAATTAACATGTGTTGTTTACTTTAAGTTTTTAACATTAAACTTCACTACAGTTAGAAATTTACAGGAGATCAATACCAGGTAAGTAGGGGTCTAAACAACACGGGGAAACGTAGCAAGGGGTGTACGATATAAAAAAGTTTGGGTGACTTTGATCTAAACGTTACCAGCCCGGAAGCGGAAGTACATTGTACCCATGTAAGTACTAAAACCTTCATGATGTTCCTCTCCATCATTTTACGGCTGCTGCACGATGCCACAAACACCGATAAGCTCCTCGAGCTCGCCTGAAATGCCCACTTCGGGACGGCGAGTAGTTTCCGCTTAGCTTTACTGTATATTACCAATTCACTGCTTTTGAGCCCCATCACCACAGCAGAGCGCTAACTAATACGGAGGGTATTTAAAAAATCTTCATATTTAAGATAATAACAACATTTTCAATTAAAACAAATTGTATTTCCTATCACATAAAAGAACGTCGCCCACACGTCTGTTGTACTAAGTCTTTTTTAACAAAAATTTAATGAGATCGTTAAACCACAAATTAAACCACACAGAGTTTTTTTATTTTTGGTAAACTGTGACGCAATACTAACCTTTATTATAAAGCTTGATATAATCACAGTAATATTTACTGCTTTTAATAACCAAGTAATAAATAGTTACTAGAGTTACCAAATCCTTTTCAATGATTATTGACGCTCTATTACTCTTATACGTTTTGATATATATTTGTTTCTAAATACAGTTAAAATTTTTTAAGATATAATACCTTTGCAGATTAATAATATGAGAGTATTTGTTTTAACAAAATAATATGAAAATGTTTTAGTACACAATAAAGAATATGTATGAATCTTGTTGAGAGCCCGCGAGGGTGCGGTGTCGGTTAATAAAGTAATATAAACGTCTCAAATAATTTTGCAACGCGATACCAACTACAGGCTCCGAGGGCCATTCGATTTTCTTCCAGCGAGGTCACGCGGGGGTCGGAGGCCGGGGGTTGGGGGCTCGGAGAATAATTTCGATGTGAAAAGCGATCTATTCGCGTGCGTTCGTATAGTTCTGCCGGAGCTGGATGAGGAACAATGAATCATCATTAAGATGAATGTTTTAAAATATCTAATTTACTACAAGTTATTTGCTGTAACTCTGGCAAAATTTATTAGCTCCGGTACATCGTACTTTGCCGGTTAAGCAATGATGTACCGATTCATCGGATTCGCTGGTAGAGCTACCGTATATATTCCTGAGCCGACTGCTCCACTGTCTTCTGGTCTTTTTTCATGGTATATCGTAATACGATGTAATACATGTGTTAAAGCATGTGATATTCATTGTTGTAGTAACTGACACGTAACATTAAAAGATTCATCGATGCAGATGGGATTCGAACACGGCAACTTCTGAATGGAGGGCAGGCGTTCAAATCACCAGGTTATCACGACTTTCTCTTCGTTGCTTAGGTTTACTTACAATAAAGAATTTATTGGCGTTCAAACCTATTAGCTATTACTACTTGCCTTCTGGTCATCACCATGGTTAAGATAAAACGTATAATCGTTGCAGTATTGGTATCTCTGGACTTCTCTTCCTGTCGCCACACCCCCGCCCCTCCTCTCTCCTCCGTCAGCAGCGATGAAAGCCTTTTTTGTTTCCAATGCTCTAAGATTTAATGCAGTCGGCTTGTAAACGCGAACTGTCTCCGGCTTATCTGACGGTGGGATAGGCGCGAGAGGGTAGGAGGGGGAGGTTAAAGGGAGGACTTACTGCGGCAATAACAATAAACCGGGGCAACCGCGGCCTACCTGCGGATCCATAAGCCGATTGCTGGTTTATCGGTTTTATTGGAGGGCCCCCGAGGACCCGGGGTTCGAATTAGGCCCCCGCTAATTATCTTTAAATGGATCCGGCGACCGGTGGAGAGCAGGGTTAGAGGTATACCAATCCAGTCTCCGTATCCAACGGTGTGAGACACTATGGTATTCGTTCTATTTAACCAATATTCATATAATTTTGTTATACCATTACAAAGGCTACAGAGTTATTGTTAGTTTTGATCCGTTCGCAGTTTACAAGCTTTGTTATAGTTTGATATTTACATCGATATTTTTCCTATCGTTAGCGTATTAAATTAACTGAGATATAGCAATAAGTAGTATGGAAATGGTTATTGGACAATTTATATTAAATGTCAGGTGTCAATCGGAGGGGGTTCGCACGCGACCCGATTTACATATCAACGGAGCTCCCCGAATATTCCGGGCCCCGGGCGCTCCTCATCATTATGAATTGGATGAGGGGTTCTTAATATGTTCGAGCACAAATATTTCCTTTTGATTTGTTATTCTCGCTCGCGGTTTGTGTACAGTAATGTAATTATACGTTAATCGTCTGAAATGTATTTGCGGAGACGGAGAGCGATTACACTCCGCTTTGCTACGTTTAGATAATTGCATTATATAACACTGCGATAATCTTTGATGTTAGTAACATGAGGTAGGGTGTACGCTCTTATATACTGGAACCCCCCAAACCCTCTCTTATCCGAAGCAATCGTAAGTGTAACTTAGATTTAAATTAAATTATTTACACTTGGGATAGTTACCGGTAATCGTGTAGCTCCCATGTGTTCGTAGCGTCCAAAAGTAGTTAAGGATCTCGCTTGACGACTTAACTTTCTTTACTACCAATTACTAAGTTAAAAAGGAATTGTGTTAAGTGACCCATTGAAAAAAAATGTCAAGGAATAATATGCAAGACTTCGTAACGACGGAAATACCTTCTATTACATGTTCAAGTTACTCATTGTACATACAATAAAACCAATACCCGCCCCGCTACTTAAAGATAAATGAACACGTTCCATTCGGGATCCCTTTTTTGTTATCAAAAGTCAAATATGTTAGATAACGACCGCGACATTCCCTTACATAATCCAAGAGATATTAGAGATACAAAGGAAATATTGCGGTGCGGAGGGAAGGAGACCTTCCCGCGGGGCACGCTCGCAGATATTAATTTATCGTCGCAAATTGTGCGGACAACATATTAAGTTTTTCCTCACACTGACAATAACTCGTTTTTATTTATTTTTCATTAATATATCGTAAGTAGGGTCCCACACAACACGCCACAGACCTCGAGCCAACCTCACCTGCTTAGAGTGCAGCCTGATATTCAACAAATAAATCTCTGGCTCCCGACCCGCATTGAGCCAGCGTTGTTGGAGATACCCTAAATTGCTTCATTATTTAAGGAGCCCTATGTCCAGCAGTGAACATCCATGTACTGATGATGGTGATGATAACATTAATGAATACTTCTTCAGTGACCCGGGTTTTGTATAACAATAGAAAGGTAAACAATATCATTGTTGCCAGCAGCAAAACCACACGTTAAGTGTTTCTGTGTTCTTAATTCTTTACTCTGACTATTTATAATCAACAACTATACATTCATAGGGAATGTTTAGATCTAATTTTAGACACCAAATCGAACTTTGAACCACACGTAGTCTGTGTATATACCTTAGACAAACCGCACTCAGAATATTTAATCCAGATTCGGGTACAGACCGCTGGAACTAACTTGAACGAACTTGCAACGTGCGCTGAATAAATTAATCAAAGTCTCTTTTAATTTTTTTTTTAACTTCTGGTGAATTAGTTTAAATTATTATTAACGGCAGTTTACTGAATCTATGGAAAAATTACCGTAACGTCAACACTTGCGGTCGAACAGTTTGTGTGCGAAGGAGACGCGCGTAATCCGATGCTGTGTAAACATCTTAGGTAGCATATGGCTACCTGTGGTGGGTTTGTTGATCGCAGCCTTTACATTACGACTTCCTCGCCGTAGTGAATTTCCGATTCTCAGTGTCTTTCTTCACCAAAGCAGGGTGTGACAGTCACTGCGTGTCCGCGCTTTACTTAATACTTATTCAAGTTTTACCGTCACTTTTCTCAAAATGCTATAGATATTATAAATAAATGCAAACGTTTTGCAAAATTTATAGATTAATATTTCTTTTATACTTTAGTATAGTCTTTTATACTATAGTTCTGTTATACTTTAAATTAGAAGAAGACATTGGAGATATTTTTTTTTTTACGTATGTATAGGTTAATGCTTGACCACGATCCCACCTGTTGTTAAGTGAAGAAGTGGTCGATGATGGTAAAGCGCATTAACCTAATAAGTGCCTATTCACTCTTTTCTTGAAGACGGCGGATAGCCTATGTTCAGCTGTGTATTAAAAATGGCTGATGATGATGATACTATTAAAGATTGCGAAGTAAATTTTACATATAGAGTTGTACAGGTCGATACATTGAAAAAATGCAGAAAAGATATGTTTGAATCGATAGCAACTATTACTGATAACTTGTTGTGAGTTGCCGTTACACGCAGGAGCTATAAGACGCCTACTCGCCCACTTGCCCACTCGCCCACTCGACCGCTCACCCTTTGCAACATAAAACAGAAGTGGTCCGGGTGGTCCGCTCCCGGCCACTCGCCCATCAAATAGTAGCAGTTAAGTTAACGTACCGTAAAAGTTGTTTCTTTGCTTAGTTGAGCAAAACGCGCCCGCACTTACACTAGAGTTTACGAGTTGCGCGCGCTGCGGGGAGGTGCTTTGTAAGACTTTACCCGGGGGAGGGCGCGGGGATGGGGGAGGGTAACGCAAGGACAATATGTCCAAACTAGTGGTGTCTCGTTATTCCAGTAAATTTGCTGACACCATCGATTTATAAGCCGCTATAGTTTGCGGCGGTGTGTGGCCCAGCTGCGGTCCGCACTCGCACCGTTCCTTAAATTCGCTATATTAATACAAATAGGACGTACTAGAGTTTTTAACTGTATCATTTTCTTCTTCATAAAATGCCTCTCCATTACTGGATGTTGGCGGTCAACTTTGAGAATCTGTGTCTGCTTTAATCATGTTAGATTAACTTAATATAAGTACGCCTGCTACAGTATCTCTCCTCGCCCCCTCCAAAGACGAACCGTTCACACAAATCGTTAGAAACAAAAAGCTCTCGCACTTCATTTTATCCGCAAAAAGGCCAAAGCTAAGCGTTCCGGGAACCAGCCGCGTACACGGAACTGTCCGAATCGATGAATGGGAGGCCCCCCTCTTTCGCCCCCCTCTCGCCCCCCGGAGCCACGCATTACGTACACTATTTACTTGCGGATCGAGAAAAGGCGGAGCGGGGCACATTCCAGCGGAGCCCTAACGACTCCCGCAGCCGATTTAATCAGGGTCCGGCGCTGAGCAGCCAGCGGCACCAGCCCCGGCCGGACCCACGGCCCCGCCTGATTTACTATCGTATAACGTCAAGACACATTCACTGTTAATGTATTGGCGGCAGTTACTTGATCATTTATACACAAATATATCATGAGTTTAACTCGAAGAAACTTTTTTGATTTACACTGCGCAATATCGTTGAGTGTTGTGTTTGTAGCTAAGAAATAATCTAGCATATTGTCCAGCTATATTATAACGAGGAGGTTGTAGCAAGCAGTGCTGGTATCTTGGTGGAAACTGAAATACACTGGATCTGGACCGTTTGGTCTATTGAAGGACATGGGAATGATTTCTTCAATTGCTCCAATGAAATAAAATAACTTCTATGTAACACGATCTTGATTGTAATTAGCAAAACAAACAAAACGGGAGCGTCTCCTTACGGATCGTCTTCTCAATGTCTCCGTCTCCTGCCGGGTCGCTTCAATATTAATAAGTAATTAGTTAAAGTGGCATTGCGCCGGCAGACGATCCGCAAATAGCGCTCCGTGTGCTAATGAATAGCAAACATTGACGCAACGCGGGCTGTTCTTTGCGAACGTCAATCAGAAATTCTATTAACTCTGCTAACTGTTGTTGGAGCGTGATGATGTTTGCAGCAGAGCGGGGAGGAAAATAATGTGCAGCATCCCATATCAATATTGATCTCTCAGTTTCGCAATTCGTGCAGGTTCAAGTCTCAAGTTTCGTTCTGATCGAACCAGCTTTAAACGATATGATATAGTTTCAACAAATATATGTAAGGACCCGCGAAGCCTCCGCCTGTATCTCGGGAGCAAGAAATGAATCCATTTATGAAAATCGGGTCTACACGGAGGGACAGCTCCCCCGGGAGGACCTTCCGGGGCTTAATTTAATGTCTCAAATTGGGCGTAGGGTTACTCGTACATAATATAAACGGCTCACCTCGAGCAGGGTTCCGTCGCCAGCTTTTACACTTGAAATAATTCACTAGCGGCCTGTGTCACCACCCTTAGGGGCCCCGGACATGAACTTGTCTTAACATGAACACGGAAATACCGACTAGATCTGGGTGTCCTGTAAAGAGATTTTAATCACCAACGCGATGAGACCAGCAAACTGTTGACCTGAGCTGTTAATTTATTATAAAACAAATTATATACTGATCAATATTTATATATGCATACTTTTGATAGGAAACGTTTCTCTTCCACCAGGTCACGCATGTTCAAGTGCGACATCCTCGAACATTACCATTTCACTTTGCTATTAACACTTGCCAGCCTCCCGCATCTCGCCGGCGTTATCTCATCCCTCACAGTCCAGCCGCTTCCCGTTTATAACAATTATTACCCTCCCTTATTTTTATATCGCGTACACTTTATTATTTACCCTTATATTTAAATTCTTTGTATTTTTCTCATGAAAATATTTTAATTAGTTTTGAATATAAATTTATGTAAATTGTATGATGTTGTAGTTGGGCGAATATTCATGAAGGTTTCGTTTGTGAAGTTTTTGAATGATATTATTTGCTATTGTGACCGGAATATCTGAAAGTTTCATTTTAATATTATAACATCGCTGTGATTTTGTGTCGAACAGTTGTTAAGGATCTGGGATAAGAAAGAAAAACATTTATTCGATACGCAACATAGTAACATACAAACATAAAAATAAACAGATACACCGGAACGGCGTCCGACTCAGCCACATGCTGCAGGGGAAATTTGCGGCGCTGATTTTCACCTGGTGCCTCTAACAAAAAACAATATACATATATATAAACAAATTTAGAGAGCAATGATGTTAGTTTTGACCAATCAATAGTCTATAGTTGATAAGAGAATATTAAATTGATAACTTTTGGTACAATGTTATTTTAAATTTTTATCTCATGTGTATCTTTGTGTGTGTTAATACGTAAATTTAACAAATTTTTCCAAATTTTTATAGGATTGCTTTAACATGTCATAGTGTTTTAAGAGATTGCTGTACATTCCTTGTAACTGGCTTACATACCAATACCTATTCTTATAATTGTTAATTTTAAGCTTGAATATTTTGTATGTATTGCTGTTGGTGTGTATAAATAAATAAACGCATGTTAAACATAAATATAACTCCTGTGGCAGTCCAAGTACTCTACGCAGGCAGACGGTAGATCTAGCAGCAAGAGATATTTTAAGCTTGTTACTTTTTGTTTTGAAGTTATTATATCAAGCTTCCTCCCCTCACCTATAAAGCTAAACCTTATCATATGACTTCCCTCTCTCCTCCACCTCCTGGTGAGCAGCCTTTGTAACAGGTGATGATTATATTTAAATCAGCGGCCGCTTTGTTATTAACGTTCTTCTGTCCTTCAAATACTATTTAAAATAAAACATTTTATGACGAAAGTAACAATGATGATGATTGATATTGTCCATGTCGTCCACCGCCAGACCTCCGCTTTCAATTTCCAGTAACTCCACTCAAAACACTTTACATTATATATAACATATAGTTTTTTTTATTTAGATAGACACGTAGATTTATTTTTACTTTGAAATTTTAGCTGTTATACTATATAAAACAAAACATGATGAATTTTGTCCCGCGTATTTCTTGTCTGAGACCCTCAAAGGAAGTACTAGCTCAGAACATATATCCCCAGGCCAGGAGATGGCCTTCGCAGTCCCGCTGCCCGACCAGCACCTCCGGTTTACGAGTGAGTGGATCACCTAACATCGCTTATCTCAAACCGTAAATCACTCGCCCCTGTTTGCTTTTTAGCTATATAACAAAAGGAGAGGTAAAGATAATTTTTATGGTCTCTGAACAATGACACTGTGGCTGGTGTGTCGGCGGGTAGAAGGTGGGGGCGGGGGTGTTGAGGTCCTGCGTACGAGTCCGGGTTGAGTCCCGCGGGTCGACACGCGACTGGCACTTTATTCGATTGCCTGTAATGAGGCACGTGATTGCGCTGTAGCCTGGGCCCTCGAACCTCAGCTCCGAATGCAATATCAGGAGACACGCCACGAAATAGACATTATTTCTTATTTATACATTGCGGCTGCGGACCCAAAATAATAGGATGATGTCCCTTTCTAAATATTCCACTGACAGTAAAGATAACATCTTCAAACATCTGTTAGTATATTCTTTCCTTATTCAAATGCTCCTACTGCTAGTGTAATAACAAAACTCAATGATTCCTCATTTAATCATCAGCTCCGTATATCTTCTTGGACGCTCTGATTCAGGTCACTTATTTACTTTCAGTTGATTAATAGTATAATTTAACAAAAACGTAGCAGCCGGCGGTGTCTCCTGCTGCAGACCATCAACGTGACGACCACCACTTAATCACTGGGGTTGGGGGACGCACCGTCTCGCGTGCCAAATGGATGAGCGCAATGTGGTGTTGTGTAAACATTATAACATATCACTCACCAGGAGATGAACTTCCTGTTCGTCTTTCCAGTTTGGTAGGTAGTAGGTATTCAATTTTTTTATAATCATCCCCTCCCTTGGATAGGGTGAGTCAAGGATCGTTTATATTATTTATTATTAAAATTTATTATCAGGTAGGTCTTAATAGCTGCAGACTGTCTATGTGGGTACCGCCGCAGCTCGTATTACTACCGACAAACTACTGTATGCTAGTGAAATTACTGGGGTGGAAAGACTTAATACATGTGTCAACGTGACGAGCGCAATGTGGTCCCCCTCGTCTAGTAACCACTTAGAATGCAGTTTATATATTTTTAAATACTTTGGTCAGTACGGGATGTTAATAGGACTTGTGCCCCGGGGTGCAGGAATTTAAAAAATCCCGGTCGCGTCCGCCGGAACGTTTCCGGTTCGGGTCCGCGTTGTTTTACGCGCAATAAAACCTCTTCGGGCATTCCGGGCGGGCACCGTCGCCGGGGGCGTATTCCACCCCACACCCCACACCCACACGCAGCGGGGATGCGTTTAACAAAAGGCTTACATTTAACCCGCTGCCTGATAGATGTCCACTGCTGGACTCTGTCCCAAAGATCAACCACGTCAATAGACTATCCGCTGCCGTCATCCGAATACTTCTAATATTGAGACACTTTTACTTAATTAAGTTTTTTAAATAACCAATAAGACTTTCTGAAAAAAAATTAACACTTTCTGTTAACCTTTAAACGGTTAAAGGTTATTTTAATATATACATAATATATTAACCGTCTGACACGTCATGTATATATACGACTGATTATTTTCCGTTTTAATAATACTTATTAAGAGCATTTCAGTATTAAGTAATTATGCGTCGTGGTTAATGTTAGGGTTTTAAAAGAACCCCTGACCGGCCGCCACCCTCGTGCCATAAGTCAGCCGCCAATAACGACGTCACTCCGCACCATCTCCAGCACCATAATGTTCCTTCTTAATATTAAATGACTCTCACGCCTCATCGTAAATAAATAACGCGTTAACTTTGAAGTTAAATTTGTTTGACCCCTGACTCAGCCGGAGGAGCCTCGTAAAATCAGTACGTGGCGACGTCCCGGCTGGCTCCCGGCTGTCGGCTCCCGGCTCTCGGCTCTCGGCTCTCGGCTCGCTGCTCGCACGGCTTTGTGCTTTTTTATTACATACATTATGCAGCATTCGTCTCAACTTTAAGCATTAAAAATGAGTCCCGCAAAGCGACGACAAATCTCCGGCGATTTCACGACGAACCCCCCGGAGCTTGCGGGGGGTGCGTGCGGGGGGAGGGGTGAGGGATGGAGACAGAGGGTGGGGGGGAGCAATGTTTCCGTATTAGCGGCCCTCAGCAATCGAAACACGAAACTATAATAATTATTTCCATGCATAGCGTATGAACATGTTTTGAGTGCAACTGCGTGAGTGAGACGCTGTATACACACAAGTACACGTGTCCCACTCGCACCCTGACATAATCTGAGCAGGGAGCTCGCTCTACATCGTCTGCAAGTTCTTAAGGAAATATATATATATACATGTATAGATATATATATGTATACAATAACCCCGCCGCCGTGAAGTACTGTGGAGATATAACTGTCCCAATACGAACTGTGTCGTACCTAATGAGATTACTTTTTTATATCCGGGGAGGAAATCTTCGAAAATATACTTTACCCTCTAGGGAAGTTAGGGTTACGTGGAGATTTTTGCCTACTAAAACCCTCAAGTTGGTCATCCTCAGCGTTTATACAGGTCACGGGGTCCCCGGACGGAATACCACCGCGGCTTTTCAAACTTTGTGCTCGAATAGCTCGTACTGGAAGCTAATGGTATTATTAAGTTGTATCACACAGCAATAATCACGATTGGGATTGTAGCTTAGCATTCAGCGTGAGCCTTTCCGGTCGCTTTGCTACTTTAAAAACCTTCACATGAAACCTCATCAACAACGAATGTTGTACCAAGTCATGGATATTATCATATTAATCACACCAGCTCTCCCCTCAATGGGTCATCTGTTTCCGCTACGGCCGCACGTGTAATTAGGTGAGCGGCGTAAAATCACTTATCTTGATTAACTTCGCGATACTTAACCGGTATCTTCAGTCGCTGGTTCCAAAGGTCTGCAGGTTCTCCGACACGTGAAGGTTTCATAATGAAAATGCTAAATAATATAAATTTCATATAATATTTAGCGGCTGCAGCATTGAAGGTGAGAGTTGAAGGAAACAGAAAGTAATATTAAAAAGTCTAGTGTGCTGGCTGGCACAGTCAGCTCGGAGTGAATAGCGAGCTGGAGACCGGTCAGGAGCAACTGGAACTGGATCTGGGACCGACCGACGGTATAAATCAATCAACGTCCAGCTCGAGCAGATAGTGTTAACTTACCGACAAACCGAGACTTGGCGGTCGAGACTTAATTTATGGGATCACGAAGTGTATATCACTGCTGAGATTTAACCACGCCTACAAAAATGATAACAACGTTTTATTTTAAGATTACTCTCACCGGTGACCCTGTTTGTTGAAGAGCGACGCGGAGAGACATCTGACGGAGAGTGACAAAGTCCGTTTGTTTCAAGTGTTAAGGTTTAAACAATGTGTTAGTTAAACAAAGCACCGGCCGCCGGCGCAAAGCTTTAATAGGACGAGATGTCTGGACGCAAATCAAACTATTTTCTAGACCCAAATCATAAACCAGTAGACCCAAATCAAACGACTGTCCCGCGGCGACGCTCTCACCAAATTACGCGATGTTAATACTATAGTGGGTCGTAAGCAAACCTATTAGTTGGTCCCCGGCTCAGCCCCGACCCAGCCCCGGGCTCACAGCCGCCGCCCCGGCAACTTTATCCGTATACACTAACTGTACACGTCGACTTACTGTATCTGAACTCTATGCAAATGTTACCAAGATAAGCTACAATTTAACCATAGTTTAAATAAACTAAAGATGTAATGAGTTACCTGCAGCGGAATTAATGTCTAGATTATCATACACGCGTCAGATTATAATGTAATCGATGTCTGACTACAACTGATCTTACTTTCTAATTTGTTATTTAAACGTTGTCAGGTCTTAAAAGAAATTATTACCATCTGTATTGTAACAGAAATAGGTTCCTAAAATATAGGTTTTACTCCTAGTTTGAGAACTACGGACCAAATAACATTTTTTATCATGATGCAACGAGATGAGCACAAGATACGCTTTCCTAAAACGTGGCGTTGGTTAAAATAGTACACACAGCACCACATTGGATTCGTCACCTTGAGACAACGTGTCAAGTCTCGTTACCTGAGTAATTTCACTGGCATACAGCACCTTTCATGTTCATATGTTTACACATTACTCTTTGGTGATAGAAATAGGAATTGCGGTGGTACTTACCTAAGCTATATGTACCAACAGAGACCTGCCACCAATGTTTATATTATAATAGCTGTGGGATAAGTACGGGGTAGTAAGGACGGCACGGGATAGGTCAATGACCGCGGCGAGTAAATTACTGCCAACACAAGCAGGCTGCGGTCCATCCGTGATCTGGTGCAGAGGGATGTTAGTGACAATAACGGTGTAGACTTACGTATCTATGTTACAGTGAAAACAAATAAAATGAATAACGCGTTATTACATTCAATAACTTGGACCTTAACAATAGTATTATTACTCATATATGTGTGTAGTTAATTATAAATGAACCAATATTGTTATTTACTTATGTTATTATACTTTCACTTATAATAGGCCCTGAAACTTGTCCTCGATTCCACGTGAGCCTAAGTAACAATTAAGCTATAAAAGCATTGAACCTATATCATTTATCAACCAAATCTTATTTATTATGTAGTCTCAGATAATTCGTGATAGCCAAGTGGTTTGAACGACAGCCTCTCGCTATGGAGGTACCGAGTTCAAATCCGGCTTGCACTAATGAATTTTTTAATTTATATGCATTTAATATACGACTAACTAATATCATACCCTCTGCTGGTGAAGGAAAACAGAACATCGAGAGGAAACCTTACTATGTGATGACCATCCATTGGACTGCTATGTGGAATGGAGAAGGCAATGCCAACAAAGGAAGTCGTGTGGTTCACTGCACATGATGACCACGACCCTCAGTCATGAGGAAATACGACTCAGAAGTATATGGTCTCGATACATTTTCCGATTATTAATTTTGTACAAAATTTTAAATTTTATGTTTTTGGGTTAATCAATATTTTGATAACTACCCCGCTACGTAATTTGCATGTGAGGGTGTTCAATTTGAATTTTTAAGAATGTATAACTGTTATCCAGTTACCGTTATAGAGGAGAGGATCGCTCTGTAGATTGCGATCAGACGCGGCGCGGGCGAGGGTTGGAGATCCTCCACCACCCCGCACACTGCACACACATAAATATACAGTTATCAGGAGACACCGGGGGAATAACGCGCCCGATACGTTTAATTGAGATGATATCAAGCGGCACAATTATTTCATGGGGGTGAGTAAAGGTTAAAGATCATGTAGTAGGGTAACACCGCTGCGCCACGGCGGTAGACAAATCTAGATTGCAAGTCTTGATCACATGGATTAGACTAGTACTGCAGATATGCGATTCATTCAGCGCGGTTCCTTTCTGAAGACGCCCCTGTCGCCCTTACATTCATCCCCTTCTCATCCCTCTGGTCATTCGGAAGTTGGTGCGTGTCCGCGGCAGCAGCGCCGCATGCATAACGCATGAGACAATCATCTTGTCCCCCCGGAGGCTGCACTCGCGGAGGGTTCCAAATAGTTCGCGTTTGAACTGTGCAATCACTGCTTAGTGTTAGTTTTGATATAACCTTTAAATCCCGCAGGGAGGGGGGTGGAGGGAATTCTTTCAACTGATCGCTTTGATACTAAATAGAGGATTTTAAATATTAACTTTCACTTAGCAATCATAAAAAAACATGCAAAAGTCATTAAGTTGTCGTGTAAACTCCTGAACTGATGATTAGAGTTAGTTCAGACGCCACATTTCTTTTTTTTTTTTGTGTGGAAAATATTTGAAATTTTTCCTTTAGAGGAAGTCAAAATTACGTGGAGATTTCTACCCATTAAAACTTTCCACGTTGGTCATCGTCAGCGTTTGCAGTGGTCACGGAATCTCCGTTGAGAACACAACCGCGAACTCTCTAATACTATGCTGGCCCGGCCGGGGACTGAACCATGCACTCCCAACTATACTGTATATACTGAAGTAGACTTGAGACTACAGTCACATTGTAACCGCTAACAATGCGACCGCGCACAGTTTTTGCGTCGCGTCACAGTAATCTGAGGCTGCGGGGACCATTTATCAGTCTACACCGCTTTTGTTCGAGCGCGTGAGCTGAACCCGGGACCGCCCTCCCCACACCCACCCGCCAGCCGCACGTCCCCACACTTCGCACCAGTTTTTACTTCACCAGAATACGAAATCGGTGCTTTTGTGCTTTTATTGCCGGGCATTAACTCGGATATCTCCGAGATGAGGATTTGAAGCGGCCATAAGCAGCAGACGCAGCATCCGCGCCGCCTGCTGCTCGGAGTCAACATCAGGCGGGAACTGATCACGTACCCGGTGCTGCTGTTGTGGACAATGGGCCAAGAGAAAGACTTTCAGTAACTGCTAGCTTGAGGCACGGGACGTAGGTTACCAAAAATAGGCTTTCACCATAATATAGAAAACTATCATGATTCAAATCAAGCGAACACAGCGTTCAATATTAAAAGTGATGTTAAATAAACCTTATAAATATCCAACTGTGAATCTGTATCGTGAAACAAAACTTTTGACTGTGCGTCAATTGTTCATTTTGAAAACAGCTTTGGGAGTTCAGCGGGCAATTATAAATTCTAAGGAATATGATTTCCTCCTCAAGTATCGTGTTTTTCATATTTCGTAACCCAAAGTTAATACATGTTTTGCGAGACGGTTCGGCCAATTTAATGATTATTATATTTATAACAAAGTGGTAAATTCATGTGAGATAAAGCCATGCTAAAACAAGTATCACTAAATGGCTAAACTCTTTATCCTATGATTCAATTGAAAAATTACTAGAAAATTATGTCTAATATAATATGAGTATGTATAATATTTAACTTCTTTGCCATTTATTTATCCTTAGTTTATATGAATGATATCTGTGTTATGTATTATTTATTAATGTATGTTTTTTTCTTATATATTTAGCGAAACTAAAATATGTGAATGTTTACAATAGTTTTAAGTCAAGCGATATATTTGTTTCTAGCACAGGCTTGTGGTGTGGGATCGGTATTCAAATGTTAAATTTCGTCATAAGAATATGAATAATCTTGAATAATACAATAACACGTAACTAGGGAACATTTCCGATTTCACCGATTTGATTATATTTTTGTAATCTTTTTTTCTTTAACATTAATAACAATGACTAATCAAATAAGATTAATGTATATGTACATTGGCACTGTCTGCCGTCTGGCGGCCAAGCCGACTCAGCCGATCTGAATAAACACGTATTTACCAATTTGCATAAATTAATAACCGTACGCTGACTCGCCAAATCGCTTAAGCTCAGTTGAACCGGTTCGCGCTGCTCCACCGTATCGCCGGCTGCACGACCCTGAGCCGGACTTAAGCCGCCGGCTCCCGGCTCCCGGATCTCGGCTCCCGGCTCGTGATAAAGAGAATGTCTGTTTCGAGCCGCCATTCACCCTCTCACCACCACCATTGTCTCGGTTCATATTGCGAATGCGGCGCATTACGCGTACTCACCGCACCCCCCACCCCCACCACACATATTAAATGTCGCAATGGGATTCTGTTTAGACAATATACTGACAACACATTAGGAGATAATATTGCCAAAAACAATTCACAGCCCAAATAAATGGAAAAAAAATATTTTTAACTATCTATACATACATCATATTACACTCGATACAGATTGAGATTTATGAAACTAAACAACATTACCAACAGTACGTTGGTGGTGGTGAAGCATACTTCCTTCAGTGATAATGAAGCGTCAAGTTCTCAACTCACCACAAAATAACATTGTTCACCTTCAGATTTTTAAGTTAAGCCTCTTACAACCCAATAACAAGTGCGTCAGTTGTACACATCCCTTCCCCTCCCCTATTGATTGGATCTCCGGAGAACACATTCCTCGTGCCATCGAAGTACTGAATGGCTCATAATTTATCTCAATCTTTATTTATATATGTATAAATGTGTAGCATTATTGATATTTATCCTTTCTTTATGCTTAACTGCCATTTACCACATCACCTCACCATAGATTGGCTGCTTAAGAATGTTCATAGGCATTAAGCTCGTCTTTTATGTATCTCATTATAAGGTACCACAAAAGAAGTATAGATAATCCTTTTATATAATAACATCCGATTTATTAATACTATGAGTTTCTTTTTCTTGCTGTAACTTAAGTTACTCAATGATTGCTTTCTATTACATATAAATTACTATCGGTCGAGATTTTAATTGTTATTTAATCCGATGTAGTAGATCGTCGTCGTGGAAACTGTTAAAATATCATAAAAGAGTAATAACGAAAGTTATTAGCGCTAACAAGATCTAGTAAGTAAATGGCAGGATGATCTGAATGATGAATAAAGTCGAAGAATTAAAAGTCCCTTATCATAAACACCAAGGGAATAATTAAGAAAATAAAATTGTTATTAATCGTCATGTGACTATGTAAGCTCATTAGGGTATATAAAGTACTTAACCGACAGTAATGTCGCAGTACCACATTAACAGACAAACGCGTCGGCTTCATTATCACGTAGAAGCAGGTGTCGGGTGGTGTTGGTGGTTGATTGGTTGTTGAGGCGGAGGCGGCGGACTTCGCGCAAGTTGAAAGGGAACAAATTTGAATTTAAATAACTTGACTCGGTGCGTTCCGTAACTTAAGTGTTCCCGCCGCACACCCTCCGCGGTGACTCGAAATTGTCTATTATAATTTCTTTTCCCATCCCACATGAATCTACAATCAATGCCGTATTGGAATATTTCTCTCTTCGCTCTCTCTCCCCCTCTCCCTCACCATCCATAACGACGACGAACCCATCGACAACATTCATATTGAATACTGATTCGTGAACCGTTAGATCAACGTTCAACTTACCACTTGAATTTACATTCAGTAAATGTAACTTGATAATAATTATTATATTTGTACAAAGATATTATTATCCGACGAGCGATGTGTTAAGCTGATGATAAGTTATATTGCCTTATTATGTTATAATGCTATACACAGCACCACATTGCAATCGTTTTAAAACAAAGTCTCGTTATATCAGTAATTTCACTTGCATACAGAACCCTTCAAAAATCAACACAGTAATGTTTGCATATTAATGTTTGTAGACTGCATTAGGAGCTGCGGTGGTACTTACCTAGACGGTCTCAGGCAACGGAGACCTATCATCAGTAAATTCTAAGAAAATACATGTATTCGTATAGGAGACATGGAAAGAAAAATTATGTATGTCTTTATTGACACAAGCCAGCCTAAACCTAAGTACTAGCGCAGTCTTTTTATCTAGCAGTAGTATTTAGATTACTAAACTCTACAGGGATGTAAAATCTCACCCATAAGCCTCTGGCTCCTTACTAACCCGCGTTAAGCCAGCGTGGTGGGAGACTGCATAAAATCCATCCACTAAAGGAGGATGTTCAATATTGGACGTCTATTGGCTATCTGAACATAAATTTTCTGAAAGAAATTGAAATTAGAGAAACTTATTGTGGTAATGTGACAATTTTTGACCTGATAGATTTAAACGCCGTTTGTAATACGACACATTACTGCAGGCAGTAGGAAGGGAGGGGGTTGTGGAGTGCAGCCTCATTCGGGAATAGAAGAACCTCTTTCTCGTACACGTTGCATTTATACATGGAGTAGATTAGTCTGATTTGTTTCTTGTAATCAAACTGATCACAATACAGAATGGATTATGGTCAAAAGATAACCATAGATCATGCCCTTATCGGGAGGCTGCGGAGGAGCCGCGCGGGACTTGGCACCCGGGGCACGTTTCAACGGAATCCTTTGAACAGAATCTGTAGTAAGGGAACGGATTGATAACATTATTTGTTTTTATATACTACGTTATACTGTTTATATATTTATACAGTGGCAACCTAGTAGTTTGAACGCATGTTTTCCACTCTTTAGATACCGAGTTCTAATCCGGCCTGCACCAACGAATTATTCAATTTACGTACATTTAGTATAACAACAACTAATACCCCGTGCTCTGACGGTGAAGGAGAACATGAGAAAACTATATCTATGTGATGACCATCCATCGGACTGCTATGTGGAATGGAAAAGACAATCCCAACACCGCTACATTATTTATTTATTAAGTTGCGTCAACTAAATAACATTATTTTGAACTTACAGATACAAAAGTGTAAAGTACAATGTTTAAATGCTATTTATACAATTACAGGCGCAAACGACAATACAATGATACATACAGAAATATATATGTACATATGATAATTAAACACACAGTAAATATCACTTATTTACATTGTCGCGGTTTGTATGGATTATGTATTTAACATTAATTTTGAATCTATTTAAATGATCCGAAAATATGTCTATGGAATGAGATTAATGAGGACGGTGCGAGTCGTTGTCTTTGTCGTTTGCTTCATCGGGAGTTGTTGAGAGATTGTGCATATTATAATACAATCTTAAAAGTCTGTTTAACGAAGAATACAATTCCAAATTTGTACGGGCCCTTGTATTAGAGAAAAGTTGATAGCTGTTACACGTAGGAAGATGTCTGGGAATAGTTATGTTCATCTTGGATAAGAAGTTCGGTATATCAGTGACCGTTGACTATTTATTATTATTATAACTCACAAGGAAGTCGTCGTGTTCACTGCACAACTTGACCACGACCAACAGTCAAAAAAATGTTGTTTATCAATTGTAGTGTACATTATATTTAAAGGATTTTTTTAATTCATATAATAAATTAAAAGAGCAAAGCCCCAAACACTGTAAACAGTGTATTATGTATTTGCTTCTCAAATATTAATGTGTCGCGTGAGAAGCACTCCAGGTAAGGGTCGGAAGTACTCTCATCCGTGGGTGTGGTCTGTTCAAATGTTACCACCACGTGCAGTCACCGCGGCCAAGGTACATTTAAAGCATTTGAATTCGTGCCGTAATCTCCGCTGCAACGCGGATTGTTTTTTTGCCTGCCGCTGGCCCCGCGCCACGTCCCCCGGCTACGAATTAGCAACACCTGCAGCAGATAAATGCCTTTCCTTACCTTTGTTCCCACCCCCACCCCCACCCC
>DWLS01002100.1:0-19081 GCA_018246255.1 Pachliopta kotzebuea
ATTATCGTCTTTTGCGATTATTTGATAAAAATAATAAAAACAAACAAGTATTTGATAAGCAAACAACGTCTCCCACAATATTCCGATGAATAAAAATGCATATCAAAATAAAAAAAAAAAAAAAACACAGATATAAACTTGTGTAACCTACGTAAACGGGAAGGTAAATCGCGTCGAAGTAATAATGTATGAATGTATGAATGAAATTTGTTATACGTCTGACGTTTCCCCAAAGAACCAGGGATCGACGAACAGCGGATCAGGTGCTCCGGGCACCACGCAATCCTGTTATGGAAATAGGTGGGCTGAACACTGATAAATACTCCTCATCCTAGTAGTTAATGTATTTATATAGAAATTATGATTTTATCGTCCATAAAGGTAAACTACAATCAGAAATGGAAACAAGAGACGAGGAAGACGTTCACCTAATTGTTAGTTATACGCTTACTCATAACATAATTTTGGGTAAAAGAGATGTAATTAGACTAAGATGAGAAGAAAGATACGATAATAAAAAAAGAGGAAAGTAACACAAAACACGAAGGGAGAAAGATAAATTAAATGGAGCTGGTTGAGATGATATACACATCACCACATTGCGCTCAACACTTTGAGAAGTAAGGTTTTAAATCTCGTTACCGCAGTAATTTCATTGGCTACACCCTTCAAACCGAAACACAGTAATGATTACAAACCGAAGATGAAAATAGAATGGTAAATCTAAAGTAAGGAATAAAGAAGAATGAAAGAGTCAAATGTGTGAGAGAGTAAGTAAAATAAGGGAATAGAGTGAGAAAATTCGAATCAAAATTAAAAAATGATTTAATTATAAAAAAGAAGATTACACTGTACTGTTTGCCGGCTGCAATAGGAGTTGCGGTGGTATCCACCAGCAATTTAAGCATGATGCTTATATCAAGCGATAAAAGTCTGATGATGAAGAAAGAGAAAATATGATGCATTGAGATTTTTTAATTGTGATTTCTTTTAAGGACTCCTTCACTTTTACAACACACAGATTTTTATGTGTTTCATTTTGGTTTTTTTTAGTACTAAATCCCTAAACAAACGTTTTCTTTCTTTCTTTCTATCAACCAATGATGATAACATAGCTCTAAACTATGAAATATAAAATATCTCCATGATCTACTGACTCCAACACTTTTTATAACAACGGCTTTTCCAACAGATCACCGGTTAGATTTAAGTATTTATATTTATTTTAACTATAACATATTGTTACTATAAATAACAAGGTGGCCCAAATCATGATGATTATGATAACCTATCATTCACCAAACAATTTGTTTAATTAATTTATCAGCTGATATACGTCCTGTACTGGATATACGCTTCCTCCAATAATAGGTAATTTGGGCCGTTTCTCACAACGTTGTGGCCCAATGCGAATGGCTAGCCCGAGCCTCCTATATTTGGCTAGTGTCCCGTTAGGTGTTGTGTGGGACTCCTTACACCCCTAAAGTATAATTACTATAAGAAAATACTTCTGTAGTAGAGATGAGTATTAAACGGTAATCTGATGTTGATGGAGTAACGCGTCGCGTTTTATTATGCCTTAAGTTTTAAAGTCTAGACTAGTTACTGGTAACACCTCCGCAGTGATACCTACGTCAAAGACAACAAAATAAATATTTCCAATATATCTTGTAGCTATAGCGTGTAGAATTGATTTAAATGGTGTTGTGAACATCCTCTCAGTTGTCTACTTCTCTTTTCTTATTACAACGGTAATTGGAAAACTTGTAATTTGTAAATTTGCCTAAACCGTATATTTTCGGTTATAAAAGTTTGAAAGAATAAGAGGAAATGAAAATAACTCTCGGAGGGGAACGTGAGGGGAGTCCCCTCGCTCCCCCCCTCTCGTAGCTCCCGCTCCATTACACCTGCGGAATTGTTTAACAAATCAGTGGAATGACGAAACAAATGCGGCAATCCCCATTTTCACTTTGCAATTGTTTGTCGCCGGCTGTTTTTGCGTCCATCCCCCCTCACCCTCCCACGCACCCCCTTGCTCCCCCTCTCACTCCCCCGCTCCTGATTGACTACACTGACAAGTTGGGATTGCTCCGCCGCCGAACTTGTAACGATTTCATCCAAACATTTTCTATTTCGCGCCTACGCGGATAACATTCTTGTTTTTCCCTCGTTTTAAATTTACAAAAAAAAAAACGACTTCCTGTTTACTTTGTCGCGTAACAATGGTTATTGTGTGATTATATTATAGCCGGGCATTTTCAACCAGGGGTGTGAAGGGAATCACGTGACCCAAGGCAATATTACCTGCTCGGGGTGCAGCCTGTCCATCAACAAACGAGGCTCTAGCTCTCTACCGACCCGCATTGGGCTAGCTTTGTGGAAAATGGCCTAAATCCTTCCGATATTAGGATAGTCTTATGTCCAGCAGTGGCTGTTTATAGGCTGATGAAGTAAAGAATCTCAAGTGAAAACCGTCAGCAGGAATTATATATGTGGGAGTTAATCTGGGGTCAGTACGAGTATACATTATGTAGATTCCTTATCATCTCATGATGAAACGACGTAAACAATCACACTGAGTAGATTCATATTATTATATTAGAAAAGCTAGTTTTTGAAGAAAAAGTTTATATCATAAAATACTATCAATTTTCTATCTAATCTCTTACGTCTAGTTATTGACTAATCAAGCCGTATGTTCTGCCGAAGGGAAAGCTTTGTTTATTTCATATAAGTCGGTATAAAAAAAAAATTTCATTCTCCTTTTTTATCAAATAAAACCCTGTTTTGTTTTTAGTAACGTGTTTAACAACTTATAAGCTTGAGATAGTCATTGTTCGCGAAACCACAGGCGTACGTTCCTATTTTATCTCCTTTGAAGAGATCATCGGAAAATGCTTCGTAAGCTCATGCAGTAAAGTCGAAAATCATATTATGTAGCATTATTCAAAATACCCTCTGAATATACTAAAGACGCGCTCTCCGGCCGTATAGTTTAATTGACTCGTTCACATTCGGTCTAGACTAGGGCATAAATAAAATGGCAGCCAATTTACCTAGGTACTGCGGCTGCGAGATGACACCGATGTTCGGATATCGACTATACGTACCTATTTAACTGGGAGGCTGTTGGACAAAGCACAACGAGATAGCTTAAAGGTCATTATTTAATTTGCAGTTATGTTATTATCGAGAAGGGCCTCAAGCTATATTTCACATACTTAATGACAATGAAGCCGGAATTCCCGGACTCTTATATCTCACAGCCAGAACACAGCAATGTTATTTTGACGGCAGATTGTGAGATAAGTAAGCTGTCCTTCCAAAAAACCTCATCATCAGAAATCTTCCCCGTGTCTCGAAGGAGATGTCCCGTGTACAGAAGGAGCGGTTAATCATCGCGTTATAGAGGCGGTTAAAGGTATTTACTTCAATTAATCGACGACAACAACTACAGATTAAGAGGCAATGCCTAAAAGACGAGAAAAGATATATAGTAAAAAAATAGAAGATGTAAATATGGAGAATGAAAGAATGGAATAGTTAGTGAAAAGGAAAAAGAGAAAAATAAAAATATAACAAAACAAGAAAAGAAACGAACCTTACCTAAAACAACTATACATATAGCCTGTTTATGTTCTCTTACAGATTGATCGGATTTCATTAATAAATCTTCTTTCGGAAAATCTCCTAATAATTCAATTAATTAGGCCCTAAACGGAAAAACATATTCATTTCTTATCTTTTATATACAAAAAACGTTAAAAAAAATTAAACAAAGTTAAATTGTAAATTCTTTTATAGCAAGTTCTTCGGGTTTTGGGTAAGGGTCTATTATTTTTATTTTGTTTTATATCTATTTTTAATTTTACCTAACTTTCTCTTTTTTTATTATACATTTTTCTATCTTACATTCTCTTTCTACATATCTTTTCTCTCCTTTCATCCGTCGTTTCTTATACCAAACTCACCGCATCTTTACTTTTCATTTTCATATTCTTTTCTGTTTTCGTTAATTATTTCTACAATTTTAATTTTTTTACAATTTATTCTCATTTATAATCAAGGTCTAGAAATTTAAAATTTTCTAGACCTTTTTATTCTGCTTTATTACTTTCCCCATTATATTTTTGCAGAATTCTGTAAATATGCGGCGACTTTCGTCATTGGTTAAACCGTTGCTGAAGCGCTTTATGTATTACAAACTTGTCGATACATTTACATAATCAGATTATTATGAAACAAATTAAAAGTAAAAGGGAAAATGTATATACAAAGGAAACAACATTTTTAAGTCTATAGAATATTTTTATAGAATATTACTCTGTAAAGAGATTGGAACAAAAAATAACAGAACAATGTTTGGCCCCGAGGTGGAAACGAGGTCTGTGTTCTAACTTAATTAGGCGCAGGTTCCTATCGCGCCACAAAGAGTACATTGGCGGAAATGAACTGAAATACAGACTTAATTACCGTTTCAGTTGCGATCCAAAGCGAGCTTGACTGTTCGTATGGTACATTTCCTGTGCATGAGCTGGGGACGCCTAGAGTGGGACCTTCACCCAGTAAAAAGAGTTACGACGGTAAGAATGAAACTTGTAGAGAAAAGAAATAGAGGAAGAGAAAAAGTAGCAAATAAAAATAAAGAATCAAAGAGCTTAAATAAATAAAATAACGATGAAACTTGAAATAGGATGTTTATAAAGACAGCATCATTACGTACTCCGTAATCTTATCGTTGTGTGTTTGCTGGAAGTACATGGTCATATAACTTGGCAGCAAAAGATGACCCTTTCTTTTGCTGCTAAGATCAACCTGAACATCGTTATTTAAAAGAGTTTATATCATCCGAAAAGTAAGTTAAAGCTTAGTTAGAAATAGTAAAAGATCTACATGATTGTCTTCATTTTGTTGTGAAGAGTCGTGGGTAGTTCTTTCGTTCTTACGAAGTAAGTAAAGTATGTTTATCTAGACTAGATCTTTTTTTTTGTCGCAAGAGAAATCTTCAAAATATATCTGCTTCTTAGGCAAGGAGTCAGGGTTATGTGGGATTTTTACCAACTAAAACCCCCTCGATTGTCACCTTCAGTGCATTGAGGGAGGCTCCGAGCTCCAACGGAACTGACCGGTGCCTTTCCGCACTACTCCTAAGAACATCCCTAGAAGAGCTGTTCCTTCGCCACCCACAGTGTATTATAACAGAATACGGGATCAGTACTTGTCGTCTGCCCCGGGTTCACTTAATATACAGTGCGGGATTCCATCTTCAAAGTCCAAGAACCCTTTCAGTTGCCTTCTACTACAGGTAAGGCTTGCCTTAGTCCTATTATTAATAGCCCGAAATTACAGCGCTATGTTCACAGGAATCTAAATGGCGAAATGACAAACTCCTTGCTGAAGATCCACAATCCACAAAGCATAAAATAATTAGGTTATAGGAAAATGTTAGTTAAAAAATTATTTACATTACCTTAGAACTATTCTTGTTAGCCGGAAGTTTAAACCCATTGATATCCTGTTTAATACAGCGATGTTATGTTATCATCTTTCTCTTGTGGTGATGGTATTTACACTAGTAATTAAATAACCAATTTTCATTTGTATCCAATTAAATATGATTATGAAACTAAATCAAGTGAAGCAGCGAAGCGGAGTACACGTCGGGTTATTGTACAGTTAATACTGAAGCTGGATGTTATTATTGTTTAAAGTTATAAAGAGCAGCGGATGTCTGTGACAGCGACGCCTATTGTGCGCTTGAGGCCCGTGCAGGGGGCAATAACCTCCTTAAGTTGTAATCAATTTGATTTTAAGTTATACCGCTCTATGTATTTGTTGTCTATTTCCAACATTCAGAAACAACATGCACCATCACTTCAAACTCTTCAGAACTTGAACCCACTCCGATATAGTTGGCAAAAAATTCAAAGGGATTTAAACTCACATAATCTTTATTTCAGTATAATTATTATTACGTTATATTAATGTATTGTAGTATAATAATATAAATAAATTGTTCCAAAGCTTAATATTCCGGAAGCGAAAAAGCTTCGTTTATATGAAATATTTATGTACTGTCCGTTTTAATTGGAGAATAAATTCTTCTAGATAAACGTTTAAGTTATATTTTTATAAGACCTATTTGTACTGTTCGCTTAAGATATGTGACTGTTGACAGTCCTGTGTAAATATTAAAAGGATAAAATAAAAAATACAGTCCCCTTCAACAGTTTTGTTTGCTGTTATGAATCATTGAATTGATAATCTTGATGTATTGTCATCATCATCAGGTGATAGATGTCCGATGTTGGATATAAGCCTGCTCCAATACAGGGAGGATTAATCTGCAGCTTACGTCACTCCACTTCTACTTCCAGGTGGAAAAAAGCGATATGACCGCCTTTGTTCGCTACCGCCTTTGTCTCAGAGATAGTTATCCGGCACTTGTTTACCCGCTGTTTATCTTTTCTTTCTTAATAAGCCCCGGTTTTATCTTTTATCATCAAACACTGCACGTCTACGGGCTGAATGGCGATTCCGTCAAAGTTGCCTCGTCCCTTTCACTCGTTTTATTCTTTTGAAGGGGATGAAGCGAAATGCGAATAATGGAGTTCTCGATACTAATTAATGTTCTCACTCAGTTTCGTTGGAAAGCTCTTTTTTTAATGTTTTTGAAATAACACAGCCGTGAATAATTCATCTCTTATATTAGTCCTTTATTTACAATTTGCCAACACTTGATCACAATAACATCTAACGTTAGGTTAAAAAGACTTCGGATCAAGTGAAGTGCTTCCTTATAAGGTGGGCTTCATTTAATTTCGACTTCACCTCGTGTTGACCTTGACCTTTACTACAGTCAAATAGATCTATCGGATACGATGAATGATAAAGAATATTTAATATTACAGCACAAGATCGTATTTTGTGGAGTCCAGCAGTAGACGTCTATCGGTTGAAATGATGATGACGATGATTACAGGCAATGGTGTCGGTTAAAATACAAAGGTTCTGCCGATAAACTTTCTGATGAACAACCAGCTTATACTACAAAGATTTTATTAAAACTTAAAATATATCTAAAATCATTACATATATTGCAAAATTATATGTAACCGTTTATAACAGTACAGTTCCTATTTATATCTATTTATGGCATCAGCTTTATATTGTATGTAATCTTCCAAACAACGGAGATATCTAAAGCTCATTGAGAGCTTCCTCCGTGTCGTCGATAAAAGTAAAATAATTCTTCAACAATTGTGATAGGATCACGTTAAGCGTTGAAAGCATTTATATTGGTAATTGATTATTTCGGTCCGTTGCTATTATTGCCCCCAATGTCGCTCTCAGCTGGAGGGCCCTACGTTAGAGCGCTCTCCGCTAACTGGAGACCTCTCCAACGGGCCCCGCGCTCGGCTATTGCGGTGTTTAGCCGGTACTCGGGGGGGCCCTTTGTTTGCCACTCTGTACCTCTTTTTAATTCACGCAGGTAACCGTTCAGTGTTTACGAGCTTTTAATGAAACTTAGATACTATCAGTGACGTCACCTATCGCATGGTACATACATTTGATCCGTGACGTTACCAGTTTCTTTTGTAGTCTAGAAAGCGAATATAAAGCAATGAGTAGGAAGTTTTAGATGTCAATTTAAATGTGTTTCATATAACACTTCACGGGACCCAAACCAACTTCAACTGTTTGAGGTGTACCCTGCTCATCAACAAACCAGGCTCTGGCTCCCCGCCAACCTGCATTGGGCCAGCGTGGTGGGAGACGGTCTAAATCCCCTATTGGATGAGGTCTATGTCTAACTGTGGACATCTATCGGCTGTTGAAATATCAATGAGGCAGTAGACTCTAGTTTTTTTATTCCCTTTCCCTTGGTCAGTGTGGTCCAGAGCTCATTATCATAATTTAGATTTTTTTCTATTTTCTCTCATTTCATATCCTTCGTTCTTTCTCTCATCCATTCTTTCATCATTATTTCTTCCTCTATACCTTTGTATTTGTTTTTTCTAAATACTTCCTCATACTTTCTCCTTAGTCTCTTCAGTGCATCGCGCTCATCGAGTTACGCCAGAATCGTTTATTAAGGTCTTATGATACATTATCCTAACGTCTATAACATTTGTTCAGACACTATTACTACTATATAAACAGCACAACCATTATATATTATATTTAGATATAAAAGAGCTTAGGATTACATTGTAATAGTAGAGAACTTTAATTACACACATATACACGGAACCCACAGAAGTAGGCTTTGCGGTGGTACCTACTTTGAGGGTCGATGCGAGACCTATCGGCGGTACATGTGCCAGTTTGCCAATTAGCTGATATTTTTGGGTTAATGCGAAACAGTCGACTCATGTTCATAATTTTCGTTACCTTAAGCCTGTGATCACACCGACAATACTTCTGTTTTTGTTCGCTGTTACTGCTCACTAGTAAATACTAGGATAGCTTTTCGTTACCTGTGACCTTCTATTTCTACCGCCAAATAGTAATGTATAAACATTACTGTGTTGTGGTTTATTAGGTGCTGTATGCTAGTCAAATTACTGGAAAACGAGCGCAAAGTGGTGCTGTGTGTAACAATTTAACCAGCGTCATGTTATCGTCAAGCGTATCACTTACCAACAGATAAACGCCTTTGCTTGTGGCATAAAGAAAACATAATCATTACAGTAATTAGCTTTACGTAGTCTTCTTCTGTTAGAAGAAGGGATTAGATTTCTCACCACGCTGGACCAATGCTGGACCAGAGCATCATTCGTTGATTAGGAAGGTACACAAACGAGCAGGATTGGTTTGGGTCCTGTGAATTGTAATATGGGACCCCTTATTCCCCTACCCCTTTAATTAACTCACTTAAACATACTTAAAGACTAATTTCAGGGTATAAACTAGTATATTAAAGCTTAGGGTTTTTTGGTTAATAAACGTAAGTAGTTTGGAAAGATCAGGGTCGCTACTGCAAACTTTTAAATTAAGATGATACTTAAAGAAGAGATCAAGTTAGATCACTTATTACTTGTATATTTTATTTATAGATCTCAGTGTGAATGCGATGGGAACGCGCCCTTACCGCCCTAATCACTATTTAATTATGCGTAACTCCACTCGCCGCCGAAAAGAGCCAAAGTTGGTGCGATTACCGGCGTGTTTTTGTTATTAACCCCCTCCTCAGCACTCCCGACCCTCAATCCTGGTACATCAACATTGAAATGTCACAGCGAAAGGAACACGAGGTACCCATGAAACTCCGTTACAGTGTATTATCAATTTACTTCTAACATACAATATTTGTTATATTTCAACTTATAGTATATAAGTAAGTGAATCAACTTGTATATAACTTCGTACGGGTAAAGATTAAGCAAATAAAGAATTCTTTAATGTTTATTAAATTGTTAATGTAAACGTTTTAATTTTTCTTTATTAAATTGAAACTGAAACGGATGCTAAAAACCCTACGACAATTAAAAGTTTACAGGTATCTTTTTTTTCGGTTGGAAATCTTCAAATGATACCCTGCTTCTGGGATAAATTCAGGGTTATGTGGGATTTATACCCACTAAAACCCTCTCAGTGGTCATCCTAAGTGAATTGCGGAATGTCCCGGGATCTCCTAAGGAACCCACCGGTGCCTCTTTGCACTGCTGCTAAGCACATCCCGGGAAGAGTTTTTATCCTCTCCAGCATAAACAGTATGCTGCGATAAAATACGAGAGCACTTTGTACTTGTCTACTCGGACTCAATGGACAATGACCCCAGCTTCAAAGCCCGTATTCCCTCTAACTCTTTCAGTCTCCTTCTACTACAGGCACGGCTTACCTTAGTCATGTTCTTGATAGTCCGAGACTACAGGGTTATATAGGCATCTTGATGGTAATATGAGAAACTCCTTGCTGAAGGACCACATAACATCCGGTGCATTAAAGAGTGATGTGGTGGAAAAATGAATGAGCGGGGTTTACGGTTCAGATCATTTAGTTGACTGAAACGTTTGTACATTTGATCATCAGCCAATAAACCCCTTCTGCTGGATATATCTTACGGAAAGATCTCCTCTCCGATCGGTCCTGCCTTGTCTGCATCAAGCGGATTTCCGTGATCTTCACCAGATCGTCGGTCCAACTGTTGAAGGGCCTTCTAGCACTTACTGGTAAGCACTCGTCACTCCGGGACCTTACTGTCTCATCAGTCATATTTAGATCAGTCGTGATAGCCTAGCAGTTTGAGCGCCGGTCTTCCACTCCGAAGGTACCGGGTTTGATTACGGCCTGCACCAGTGAATTTTTCAATTTACGTGCAGTTAGTCCAAATAATATCACGTGCTCTGATTGTGAAGGAGAACATCGTGAGGAAACCTACATATTTATATGATGACCATTCATCGGACTGGTATGTGGAATGGAGAAGGCAATGACAACACTACTACATTACAACTGACAAGGAAGTCGTCGTGTGGTTCAATACACATGATGACCACAACCAACAGTCATGAAGAAGTACGTCTTAGAAGAAGAAATATATTTTGAAATCGCGGCGGGCGATGAGAGCTTGTCGCGTCCAAGTGGGGCCGCTATGAGTTACGGCGTTATCATATAAATAAGGATTTAGGTGTAGGGAGGGGAGTGGTGGGGTAGGGTGGTAAGGAGCATCAGAATAAATTCCCAGTAGACGGTGGCAAAGCCGAGCGTATTATTTTACGTGCAATTTGTTTTTTTTTTTATTGTTGTACCGCGCGGCGGCATTAATATCGCGGCGCTGCGGCGGCTCCCCGTGAAATCCGATATTTTACATTACACCGGCCACTTCGAGCTTTGATCGCGAGAACATCAGGTCTTTTGTGTTCCGACAAAGCGAGGAGATGAGAACGATGCTCCACAACCGAGCTCGTAGCCTGAAAGCCTTGGACTGTTTATACAGACGCGTCTTCCTGCCGCTGACTGAAATTCAAATACATGACATAGACCTTCCGTAATTATGAGCGGATTTCGGCCAATTCTCAACATACTGACCTAATGGGAGTTGTTGTGTAGAGCTTTATACTTCCTCATTCATCAGGTTAGTACAGACTGATCGCTAGGATCCCACCGGAAGCGCCGTAGCAAACATCAGCGGCGGCTATAAAATTTCATAAGGCAAGTTTGGGGGCGGTGCGAACTTCCGTTCACAATTCATTATTAAAAGGATGTATGGCGTCACTAAAAGTTTCGTTATAAAGTGCCGACACGTTGCCGCGTCGTAAAACAAAAGTAATGACCGTGCTGCGTAGCCCGCTGTATAGCTGTACCGCTGTACCCGTCTCCGGTGAGAACGTATCTCTCTGCGGTTCGCTCTATTTACTTCTGAATATATTTCATAGCCGTTAGAGAGCGCGAAACAATTTCTCACGGCAATATTTTACGTCAGCATATTTTATGGATAATAGCGTTATCCCACGTTATTTGTCTCCTTTTCCCTCCCCTGATCCTGTACCTTTAAATCGGGGAAGATTATCTTACCGTGCAGATTCACACACTTGTATTTTTCTATAACACAAAAGAAGACGAGTTAATCCTTCAGTTGGTGGTAAATAAAAATCTAATATATCCAAAGCAATAGCTCTCACTAGCCTGGTATACTAATATACTACAATCATCATCCGATAAATAACTACTGTTGGATATATATCTCCCCCACAGTTTTCCACTCCAATCGGTCCTGCGATTTCTACATCCAACAACGGTCCACCTTATAAAGGTACAGTAACATATACTAATAATTCAAGTTATTCTTTAATAATGTACTAAGAAGAATATGTACTACATTACTACATAAGTCATTTACCTTTTTTATCATTTAATTGCTTCTTTTTTCCACAACTGCGATAAAGTGCAATGAGAATTAATGCAATCTATTTGTGGTGAAATTTATAGAAGTTGATCCAATAAAAGAATTGTTAGAGTGTTTGTGAAGGGTGTAAGGGATCCCACACGACACTTGACAGGACCTTAACCAACCTTACAACATGCACTATGCCAATCAACAAACACAGTTCTGGTTACCCCCAACCCGCAATAGGCTAGTATAGTAAGAGACAGCCCAAATCCTTTACTATTGGGAGAGCATTATATCCAGCAGTGGACGTGTATTAGCTGATAATGATGAAAATATTTATAATACGACTAAGTTAAACTTAGAAGGACTATATTTGGAGTTGAGCTGTTGAATAGACTTTTGTGAGAAAGAACTACGTCTTTCTCAGTTCTAAAACAAATGATTCATTATGATACTTTATTCGGATGTTATTGGCGTTTGTCACCGCTTATCGATCTGAACAGAAGATCCGTTATCTAGATAAGATTGAAGAGTCTGAGTCAGTGGTTCAGGTACTCCATGATAAGCTACTCCTCGGACGGCTATAAATATGCAATCTTGTTTATCATAAGCCGCGACTGACTCGTGACTGCCGCACGACTTACACTAATACCTTATATATTATTAACCTAAACATATAATATGTCGATTTATTCAGCATTACTTGTAACACTTTTCGTTGCTGCGGTCACCGTGGTATATTCCGAACATCTGAACGTCGGGAGTAGTGTCAACAATCAGTTGGCTTATGTTGAAAATGTGAAGCTGTCAGCTATCCCGCTTAAGATAAGGACGAAGAACATATTTTACAATAACGGAACTCACCCTAAGGTTATTAAGGTACGTCAATTTTTTTTTTAATTACTAATCTGCCAAAGGAAATTTTATTGTCTCTGGACTATTGCCCAAAGTTGGTGCTTTAGCTACTTTAACTAACCTAACCTTCGCTTTATTATAGACTAGTAGTTGACTATTGCTATATATAAATATTACCGAATATGTATGTAATCCGTCATTGCATACAAATCCTAGGAAATGTGTACAATTCGTATACTATTTAGGAAATGTATAAAATATTGTTTGAAAAACTATTTATTGCATAGATATCTTAGAAAATGTATAAATTTCCTCCGAATTGTATATAATTCCAATACCGTATTAAGAAATGTATAAAGTAAATGCTTTCTGTAATAAATCGTTGTTAATAATATTTTTTTATTATAACACTTATTGATACGTAAAATAATAATAATATGTTCATATAATCTTACTAATATAAAACTTCTTAAATCAAATATCTATTAATTTTTAACGTATCACAAAATCAACTTATATTTATTCTTAAAAAATCAATTGATTTTAGGAATTACGTACAACTCCCATTAACATATACATTAAATATATGGCATAGCGACATCCCTTTCTGCACAGATGCACGTCAATAAAGAGAAGACAGTAGGATTTAATAGATACAGACAATACTGTGTAAACATTAGTGTAAAGTATGTTATCAAGTTCCAACTTCATAACATACTTCCTTCCAAGGAATAAATAGGGGGTGTAAGGGACCTCACACAACGGCTCACGGGACTCGAACCAACCCCACCTGCTAATCAACAAACGAGGGTTTAGCTCGTCACTCGACCCCAATCCTCTCATTACTGAGGGAAGCCTGTATCCAACAGTTTCTTGCTTTTTGTTACTGGCCCCAGATGAAAATCAGCGCTGCGGATTTTTGCAGCATGTAACTGATCTGAGCGTCGTTTCGGCAGATCTGTTTATTTTAATGTGTGTATTTAACAATGTTGCGAGCCGTATAAATGATTTTCTCTCTATCTTTCTTTCAGGGTGTCTCTGCCGTGGACTACCTGAACTCCAAAGGGAAGGCTACGATAACGGCGGGCGGCGTCGGCTCCACCTACGTTAACATCAAGCTGAAGAGCGAGAGGGGCGACGGGCTGAACTATCAAATACAAATATTTGTTTAACATCCATTAACATCTCACTACTTATTTTTTAATACTTAATAAAAATACTGTCTTTCTATAGTAAAATTCTGTTTACTTTAATACATACTTTTTAAGATCTCTATGTGTACATCTTTAATGTTTCTTCTATATCATTCATTACATAGAAATAGTAATAGTAAAACGCTTTTTCTGTTACGTTTTTAAAATTTAAATATTAGTGTAAATATATACTAATTTAACAGTCAAAAATCACTAATTAATTTAATAGTAAATTACCAGTTAAAGATAAGGTCTCCGTAGCTCCCATTGCAGTCGAGAAATAGTTCTGTGCGAAGCTTACTGTGTTATAGTTTGAAGCTAGTGAATATTACTGGAGTGACGAGACTTAATACCCCACGTCTCAAGACGATGAGGTCAATGTGGTGCTGTGTATACCATTTTAATCAGCGTCGCGTAGTTATGGACAAATGTATTAGTTACCATAAGATGATGCCTCGCTCGTAGCGACGTAAAACAGAAATATTAAAACGTTGGTGTCAGCTCCTGCCGTGTGACCCGAGTTAAAGGTCGAAGCTGAGCATCACGACAATTATTCCATCTGATGTATAAGTTTAACGAGCTGGTGAAGATGTTATGCAGATTAGGAACTCGGTTGGGCAACACGAGCAGCAGCGCCGTTTATGGGTCAGCTTAAATTGAACCGTAAAGTATAGGCCGAGAGCTGAACAATACATTAATATAAACATTTTAAAAGATATTTTTATAGTAATATTACTACCAAAATCTTCTATATCAAAAGTACTGAAAAATATTATAATCAATTTTTAAAATACTGTACAGTACACTGTCATGAAAGTATTAAAAAAAACATACGTCAGTTTACAGTTGCAGTTACTGTGTAGAGGTCTTGTTGTAATTTTGGGTAATAACGATCCCACACAACTTAGGGGTTCGGTACGGTACAGCCTGCTAAACAACAAACGAGCCTTTAGCTCCTTACTAGCTCGCACTAAACCAAAGTAGTGGGCGATAGCCTAAATTCCCTAAACATTAGAAGAGACTTATGTCCAGCATTAAACGTCTATCGGCTGTTAAAGATTATTATCAAAGCTTCTTTGCTACTTACTTTTTTAGCTACACGGTTTGATAAATGGCTTAAAGCACGTGATATTAGTTGATGTTATACTAACTGCATATATATTTGTTCCAGTTGTAGCAGCTTTTGCCTTCATCGTCTACATTATAACTGGAATTCATTTGAAATTTGGTTTATGCGTTAGCCGATTTTGGTTAAAAACAAGGGTTTGAAAATGTAATAAATTGAAGTAAATCGATCGTAAATTAACTGGGCGTCGATAGGCAGCCGTGTTGGTGTAGTCCAGCGGCCTGGGCTGGTGGCCCGGGGCCGGCTGCGAGCTGACTCCCGGCCGCGATGAATATGCAGCGTCTGGGCGTGGCCTAAACTCTTGTAAAGCTTTGTTTGGCCGCCGATATTGGATCCGGGGCTTATCGGCCGCTTTGATGCAGTCCGACGAAATATTTACTGTTTATCTAACGGCGCGGTACAACCGCTCCCTGAATATTTTAAGCGACGTTCAAAATTTCAATTTTATAAAACAACCTTCCGTTCATATATTATATACTACCGCTCACAACAGAACTCGTGATGCCATCGTAACGGCGAGGTGCGGGTTCGACACTCACTTAGCTTCAGCTTCTGTCAAATGATACACATATATTCCTAAAACTTTAGACATTTTCTTTTCTTCGTTATAAGTAAAAAATACCTTTGTACGCTGCGATTAGTCAATGTACAATACGAGAAGTAGCTACGAATCACTCTCTCTTTTTCTCTTTTTCGTTAAGTCCATTATATTTTAACATTTAAATCTAACCCTCCTAAGTTGACTGGTAGAGAATATCTGAATAGGCTTTAAGTCCGTACATTGAACCCTAATTTTAGATGTTTCAATGAAGTTTTGAATAAAAATTATGTATTAATTTCGTTTGATCTATACATCTCTTTACATCGTGGGGGTTAGATATATAATGATGTCTAATAAATTTCGCAGGATCACCTCTTGTCTGCGACTCCACTTTCTCAGAGTTCAGCTCTGTGCACTGCGTGTGTTCCAGATTAGCAGCATCATACCAAATCCGATTTACATACAACGGCAGCGGTACACGGGGAAACGATAACAACCAGCTACGTTCCCAGTTACACGATTAGCTTCCCGGTTACAGGCGAACCTAATCTCATATCGTCCCTGTCATTAGCTGTACGTTAGACAGAGAGGGTAGTGTGGCCGTTGAAATGAGAATCCATCGAGTACTGCGGGCCGCAGATTAAATAAATGAATTTGTGATCTGTTGTGCTATGACAAAGGTTAAATCTGTTTTAGTTGAGTTCGCGCCGCGCCTTGGGGCTCGGTCTGGCCTCGGAAACAAACCAAATTCCCAGGAGACTCTGTTCTCATAGAATTAAATTAATTCTATGAGAACATGCACTGATGTTTTTGAAATACATAATATTATTTAAAATCGTATTAACTGCATATGTCTTCTTACTCAAATTATAATATTTAAGGTAGAATCCAAAACAAAAATAAACCATACGTCTATGGTCAACAGTATACTGTGACTCTGATAAATAATGACTGACGCTCCTTAGTTTACCTATACCTTAGTTACAAATTATTCCTTTTTTTACAAAGGGAAATAGGCTTTCGCACACCTCTGTGACTCCGACTACACAGCGTAGCTCCACCACGAGGGAGAAATTTTTCTACGTCCCTCCTCTAGTAGAACAAGCTGGAACATGCAACGTAGCCACCTTTGAGCCTCTTATTCTCACCTGAGGAATGGATCCCTTTGAATCCGTCACCTAGAGGCCAGCAGACGGAATTTCCCCGGCGCCCTGCGGAGGTTTAGGTCTCATGTCCGCCGCTAATCTTTGCAGGGCCCAGGAAGATACAGAGTGCGGTGAAATGTAATACTGATACTCCATTCCTCCCGCGACTTCACCAGCGTCTCCACCTTGGCTACAGTGATCAGGGTGCATGGAACTTCGCATACCACACCCCACCGCCACAGCCCACTGGAGCAGATCCAATGTGAACTGCTCGAGTTCACCAGGAGTAGCTACCCCGGGCGGCCGGTAGGTTCCTCCACCGCCACGATAACACGTGAATCAGTTCGGGACGAGCAACAAGTTGTTCCCAATCTAATAAAAAGTTAAGAGAGTACCTAAAGGTTCAGAGATCACCAACTATAAGTCAGTAACGGCGCGCCGGCTGCGGTAATTGAGGCTGTTACTATGTTGTAGCGCAGATTGACAAGCGTGATTACGCGGAACAGCATCCGACCGCCCGCCGGGACCGTAAACCCGCTCATAAGCTGTAAATATAGTTTGGGCCGTAAATCTCCGGCAGACAGTGGCCCAGCGTCTTGCGAGGCTCGTACGTCGCTTCCCCTGGGAACAATACACCATGTCGTGGCCGGGATAATAACAATCAAGAATTATTGCGGCCGCGGCGCATGTGATACTAAATATTTAATGCGTCTTCTAGCATATTATGAATGTAAAGCAATATAAAAGCGATATGATAACTTAAAATTTAAGTCGACAAAATAATGTTAAGTTGTTGATATTTTGTAAGTTCGATGGGTCTACGTGTTCTACGAGAGCCAGAGGCGAGGGATTGCCTTCCGGCGAAGAAAATAATCTGAAGGAAACCTACATGTGCCAAGAATAATACCTTCCGAGGACACGTGACATCCGCCACCCGCACATGACCAGCATCGTGCATCACAGCTGAGACTGGCATCATGAGAAAAATTGAAGACTTAAAACTGAAGATATATTATTTATAAAATATTATAAGCAGAGCTTCATGACAACGAAATATTCCATGTTCAGTAGTCCATATGATCAGTTGATTGTTGTTCACTTTGTGCAACATTCCCCCGAACATTTGCTACAAAAGTTTCCGATATCGCGAACTCCGCTGCGCTTCTCTCTATACAAAATCGTAGAAACAAAGCCGAGCCAGCGCCCCGACCGGCGCCGGCGGACCTGCACCGGGGAACAGGAAATCATATTAAAATTTTCCCAACGAGAAGAAATTTCAGAGAGTAATAAATATACAATTAATACAGTTCTATTGTAATAAAGTATAATATAAATATTAATTAGCAGCAATGATGTAAGTGCTAACCAGTGAAAGTTTTCTTCCGAAGAGGAGACCGTAGCTTATTTCATTAAAACTAGGCGAGACATGTATCAATAACATGAAATCGGCTGTTATATTTAAACATTAATTGTTCCAGCTATAAACATGTTTTTAAAGAATTAACACGTTAACATTTCGTTTCAAGTGCTCATAGAGTGCGGAGTTAAAATAATTTATGCGACAAATGCACAGTACATTTGTTTCAGTTCAGATTTTGTTTGAATTGTATACATGCCAAATGCACGAATATACTGCGAGATGAGGAGAACTTAGTACGTTTCCATTCAAATTACCAAGTGTAAAGCAACCAGGAATTCACTAGCAGCCGACGAATCGCGACAATTAAATGAATAAAAACACCCTAACAAGTGCGTGTAATCCTCGAGTGGGGAATGAAAACGAGAAGCACAATAATTTCAGCGGCTCGTAACGGAATATCGTGCAGCGAGTCCTAAAAAGAGCAGTGTTGGGTGGGAAAAAAAAAAACAAAAATATCATCCCCCGGCGGAGACAAAGGGCGGGCGCGCTCCGCTCTCCACTCAATTGTCCTTACATTTTACATTTGTGCATCGCGCTGCGCCGTCGCCGCGTACAGCGAAACAGCGCTGGAACAGACCCGCAAACAGCGCAAACGCGACCTTACAACGCCTGCGACAAGGCTGCCTTCCTAACGTATAAATAATTCCAGAATTTGGATGCTAGGAGACCGAGTGGCTCACGCTAAGTGTGGAATAAAACTGAGCAGGGAAAAAATAATAAACAAGAAGTGAACGTTCGCAATGAATTATTTTACTCTATTTAAAAAAAAAACTCATTCGACATTAACACGGGGAATCTTCCGATGAGTAATTAAGAATGTGTGCCGAACAAGTACGGGATCGGGAGCCCGCGGCACAAGGTTCACCGATATTTACGTGTGCGTTCGAATACTTACCTCACTCGCCGTCAGCTCCGCCGCTCGCAGGTCTTCAAGTTGTTAGTCAGTCGGTCAAGGGTCAGTCGTC
>DWLS01002101.1:0-19077 GCA_018246255.1 Pachliopta kotzebuea
TTATTATATATATTAATATCACTACTTAAAGACACTAAAAATCTATAAGAAAAGTAGTTATAATGTAATAAGAGAAACATCATACTTTAATAAGAAATAAAATTATAATAATTCACCGGATGCAAAATATCTTTTGAAGATTTACGAGTAAAGTACTTCAATGTGATTTTTTTACATCATATGTAATAGCGATGAATATAGTTGGTGTTGTCACAAATATCCTGTCACATAAATAAAAAGTTAATGTACGCTGTAACTTTGTCAGTTTAATACACTAATTTTGTATACACTTGCTTCAGCAATCATTTCTACTATATATCTTCATTTTTATTATTTCTGGAGCATTTTTAATACAATTAAACTTAGACTAATTAAAGAAGGCTTATTAACCCTCTTTAGTTAAAGAATTATTAAGCAATATTCAAGATAGTTGACTTGTATTGCAGATTAATATATAATACCTAAACAATGTTAAGTTAAAAAACCATTGTACTTTTGAAGAGTTCTGTAAATGTATTTAATACACAAATTAACAATGTCCGAGTGTAAGAGTACGTAGTTAATATACGTGTATTTCAAATATAAATATAATATTAGAGCTGAGTCAACAATACCGACCCCTCTTATACTAAATTGCGATTCATTTCCGTAAAATAAACATGTACGCGGGCGCACACACGGAATTGCAAATCGACCTGTTAATCTAATAAGAGGAGCCCGCGCCGCGCTACGGTTCATTTGTGAGAGAGAGAAAAAATGTCGCCAAATTTCCTATTTACTTTTATTTTTTTCGCCCGTTACATTCCTCCGTATTGAACGCTAGGGAACTGACGTTGACAAATCCAAAGGCATTTCCTGTTACGGCCTGCACATCTCTTTTATATTCGAACAGATAATGCGGATTGGACGTTTTGAGAAATTTAAAATGACAGCGGGGATTATGAACACAATTATTTAACACGTTACTTTGTTTGTTTTGAGTGGGACATAGCACAAAGACATTTGGATCAATCACTGAATGTACTAGTAATTAAAATTATCATAATATAGCAACACTGAACATAGGCTTCAAAGATATCCACACCGATCAGTTTTGTGCTGCCCGTATCCAGAGCTTTCTGGAAACCTTCAACAGATCGACTTTTCACCTTGTGAAGAGCTTAAGATAGACCTCTCCCTGTAGTGAGAAGATTTGGGCCTTCTTCTACCACGCTTTAATTATTTTAGCTTAAGGAGGTGTTGTAGTTACTGGCATTCATCATCAGTCACTAAACATCCTCTGCTGGACATAAACGTCCCTCAACAGTGAGAAGATTTAGACTATCTTCCACCAAAGTCCTAGTGTGGGTTGGTGGGGAGCCAGAACCTCATTTGTTAATCAGCAGAGTACATGAGCAGGTGAGGTTAGCTTTGATTCCATAAATTGTTGTGTAGCAACGCTTACACCCTCCGTTATCTCACTCTACAATATAATTCATATCGTATTATTTGCACATTACTGTTTAGCAGCAGACGCAAACACTGCTTACTAATTAGTCACTCGGTCAGTAAAAATCTAGCTCCAGTAATATTTATTAATTAATATTACTGTCTAAGTCAGAAAAGTTACCAAACGAAACATCTTTAAATCAAAAGTCCGGAAACTTCTACTAAATGAAGTAATGATCGGGTCTTCATAAATAAATAAATATTTACGTATCGACATACTAATTTATCATAAGTATGAATATATTATGTATTAGTATATGTACATATCATATTTGTTTTATGTGTGTATTGTAATGTAATTTACTAATATTTTGATATATACTATCACACTCTTTTTACTTTAATTGCTCCATGCACCTACCTACCTTATCATACCTCTGCATCACACAAGGTAGACTGGAAGGTAATGCCAATGGCATCAAGCTGCCTTTACACGAGCTGTAACAAGAAATAAATAAATAGAAACGAACCACATTAGAGAATATCTTCCCTTCTTAATTGCGCCCTCCTGGCAGAGTGGTCGTAGTTACAGTGAAAAAAGAAGTATAAGTGTTATAATTAAATTCCATGAGGTCCAAATGCCTGTGAAGGGTTAATGACACGCCAGTCAAATAATTTCCGCTACAATTCCGTTTTAATCATGTTAAGTGTAATACGGTTAAATCGTTACGACCAGTGAACCATTGTAAGTCTAACCCTTTCTTGCGGACGGATCCCGCTTGACGGATAATTTAATTCCAGGCTCATTGTCGTTTAATTATTTAAAAGAAGGATAGATATTTGTACTCATCCTTTAATTATCTTTCTATCTATATGTGCTTTTCAAAATTCTTTTGAATTATTCAGCTGTGATAGTGTGTTAGGTGTAAAACGTTTTTGATGATATAACACAATGAGAAAGTCAAAGCTTTTTGTTAACAACGCTGGCCAAGTGTGAGTGGCTAGAATTGTTGGCGACTATAGGCTAGTAAAGTGTAATGTACTATGAAGTCCCAGCAGTCATTAATTGGGCAGTTTTGTTTTAGCCAAAAGATTATTTTGAAAAAGAGAGAGAATGTAAATATATAGAAAGAGACGCCTTTGGCTAGAAAGAAGGTGATTTAAAAATCTGTGTAAACAAAAGCAGTAAAATTGTCAGTCATAATTTATGACTTCAGACCAAACGAGCCAAAAAAACCAGACGAGTAAGTTTTCTTAAAAACTCATTACTACTTCTTTTAGCGACGGTTATATTATCTTTTTCATAATAATGAAATATACCAAAAGAAAACTTGAATATGAGACTGACAATCTTATTTTCTCCATTGATTAATTTGTTTCTAAAGTTAACTTATCATTCGCGATGTATTAATTTTGTAGATAAATAGGTTAAGATCGTTTTAAAATAATTATGAATAGCTATACTTTCGATTGTTTATCTGATCATAGAATATATGATGAGAAGTAATGATGATAAAGATGAAAATTTTACATTAAACTCAATCATGTTCAGAACGTATGCCAATATATTAAACAATTTATGTTCATTTGAGCGTAAAGTGAAGTTTGTGTTCCCTTAGCGCCGGCTCCGTCTAATCCCACCACACATTAACACTCCGCCTGCCGCCGACAGCGCCATGCGGGCCCTGGGCAAACGTCCGTGCGATATCAGTTCACACACAAACAGGCGACTTTTTACCCATTACTTTAACAAAATCTTACAAAAGGAAAGTACACTTTCATATTGTACTATTAATAGTAAGATTACCGCAGGTCAATTTATGATAAACAGTATATCTAAATTGTGCATCGGGGTTTAGTTGTAATTATACAACAATAAGCGCGTAATAGTTTTTTTGGTATTTATTTGTTTTTACTTCTATTCCTAAGACTATTGTTGGAGCCCTTATTTGCTTCTAATATTATTTTACTATTAAAACTTATTATGACTATCGTTATAAAACCTAGGCGTTTTATTGAATGCCACTATTACTTAAAGAAAACTTAACATATGCATTTTAAAAGTTAACAGTGTAGTGTATTTCTCGTTTTTATGTATTTAACAAAATTTTTCATTGTCCTTCTGTTTTTTTATAAATAAATATTCTTTGCTAATATATTATGTAATAATAATTCCGTTCTTTATTTCTAATCATGTTCACTTCTATTGTATACACCTACCTGCTCTGTTGGTCTGCTGGAAGAAAATTCTTTTATTCTTAATCTCACCTTTTTGTACTTTCACCACTGTATTTATGTGTATTTTTCTGTATTTCGTGTGTACAATAAATAAATAAAATGGTTCAGGGCTTGAGAAATGAAAGACCCAGGATCGAGTCCTTGATTCAACTAGTAAATTGATTATTTTAAAGAAACCTTTATTTATGATATACCATACATTATAACGATACTCTGGTAAAAACTTGCATGAACTGGTCAAACTAACAATTAATGATTTACTTCGTTATTTAATGTCATATCTTTTTAATAGCAATTGTATATACAGTCCTATATATAAAATGCTAATTATAACACAGAAATAGTACTTTTTTATTTAAGTCCAAGTAAAGTTTGTTTTGTTGTTATTAATACTTTTCCTCTGACGCCGTAAATTCAGTTATATTTACCTGAATTTCTAACTAATTAGTATTATTTGATTATATTTTTATTAATAATTCTATTACTATAGCGATTTATATTTTACTTTTCCTGGTTATATTTAAGTTAAGATTGTATACTTCATATAGACCATAATTATCCTACTTAAGTAAATAGTTGTATAATATATCGTTATGTCGGTCCAAACGTCTGCACTGAAGTTAAATTGCAATCGCTAGTGTGGCCGTGAACTTATCGTACTAAGTTGCGTCTAAGACGGGTTTCTTGTTGCAACTTAATATTAAATTAAACTAAGAGCCAAAGTCATTACGACCCGTCGAATGCATTGCAGGGTTAACAATGGCAATTTTCAATGTGGTCAAAATGTTAAGGGGTTGCTTAAATTAAACATATTCCATAAGTGAACATGTTTTCTTTATATGGTATTCAGAACAACATGGTGTTGGCGAACCATATAAGGTGTACCGATGATCTGGTGAAGGTCATAGGAAGCCGCTGGATGTGGGCAACGTAGAACCGTTCGGCGTGGAGATCCTTGAGGCTTTTGCTCAGCAGTGGGCGTTATCCGACTGACTATTCAATAGTCAAAAATTTCACTTAATAAAATTTCGATGCTTCATGTCAGCTATATATTAGTACAAAGCTATATTCAGTAGCTAACTTAGTACATTAAGTACGGCAAAAATATAATTAAGTTGTAGTTCTACATATATCGAGTACGTTAGTAAACCGATTCATTAAATTCGTATTATCCTAATACGTATTTGATTGGTATTCCGCTGCATCTGCTTCGGTGTACACGCGGCGGGGCTGTAATTTGTGCCCATTAGCGCTGTCGATAGTTAAAAAGGTAAAAGTGACGTCTCCATCTACGCCCATTGATGTCAGGTAGTGATAAATTACACGGACCATAATATGAGGATGTGCATAGCCCTTGCCAGTTGGAAGTAATTGCCGTACTCAACACTTGCAGCAGTTTGCAAACAGCTGTATACTGGAAGGGAACATAAAAACCTACTGACATCTTTTAAGAGCTATTATATTTTTCAAAGCGAAGCTTCTGGAAACATCACTGTTATAGTTATTGTTTTATTATTTACTGGTGGTAGGACTCTGTTGTCGGGGACCGTCTGGGTAGGTACCACCGCAGCTCCTTTGCAACCGACATACAGTACTGTGGGAACATTACTGTGTTCCAGTTTGAAACGCGTAATTTAGTGAAATTACTGTAAAATACTTAACATATTGTCTCTAGGGGACGAGAGCAATGTGGTGTAGGGTATATATTCTTAACGAGCGCCACATTATTAAGGGCAAGCGTATCATTTACCATCAGTGAAACACCTTGCTCCTCTAATAGCATTGTATGATAAAAATCGACTAATAAAAGAATAGCTTTAGGAAAAACCAACACCTGTTCTTGTAACTTTTACCAGCATTCTCACAAACACGAATTATAAGTGGTCACTTTATCATATCTAACCCTGTCTTTAATAACTGTTGGGAAGCTCTGGCAAATTTTACCCACTCCTTGACCTTTTTTCCTACTACATTGTCCTTTAAGAAGATTGACAGGTTTCCTTTAACCAATACTTCTATTCTTCCATCAGGAATATTTAAATTCTCCTTTTCATATTTACATTCTTCTATTCTTATAATAGAAATAGCGAGAAAAGGATCTTTGCGTTCAGCGTTAAGATGCCGATAAAACATTTATTATTTATAGTTGTTTTACTATTCTCAAACCATTCGACGAACATGGCAATGCACTTTTCAGATAAACCCTTCAAACAGAATGGATAATAAAAAGTTACCGATGCAATTGGTCTCGCAATATGAGGGCCATTAGCGTTATTTCCACCAGCTCGGACTTTATTCTGAATCCATTACTCGTAATCGTTTTGAGAGTGAAGTAATTACTTTCTAGGTCTTTAAGTTTCTAATGATATTGACCATGATTATAATAACTACTGCAGATGGCAGCAGTTCGGACCGTTTCTTCTGATTGTAGTGTATTTGCCAAATTTATATTCGTTCATCAAATCAAGATTACTTTGTTTAAATTTAAATTTAAACTAATTGAAATCTTCTGTCATTATCAGCTAATGAACGTTTCGCAAGTCTCGTGAGTTTAACGAGTAAATATCTAAAATGTTTCTTCTGATTATAGTGTAGTTTAAATAATACCAAACTTATAGACAGTTCATTGTCAAGCCAAGGTTATCTTGTTCAGATTAAAGTTTTAACATATTGAAATCTTTAGTCATCATCAGCTGATTAATAATAGTCTCATAACTTCAACGAATACAAATCTAAAAACTTACATTAATATTTTTAGTAACGTCCTGGAGTTAGAGTAATGATGGAATCTTTCTAAGCCGGCTCTCACTCGACGTCATAGTGTTTTAGCAGTAAATTAAAAAACATACTAATCATTTGTGTTACAGTTATAAGTCGGTGGATTATAATAAACCAAAATATTATATATTAAACTCAGTAATATTCCGGTACTGATTAGATATGATGTAATTCCTTTATTTGTGATTGATCACATTTCACGTAATATCTTCTAATATAAAAATTTGCATGAATTTAATATTCACAGATGGTTCTCTACGTAATGCTAATAAAATCCTGAGCACCTGGCTTGTGCAATCCATGTGCAGCTCGGAGCAAATTAGGGAAATGAGGAGCAGATTGTGAGGAAAAATTCAACATTCCTCTCAATTTAGTGGAAGCAGAGTTTTGATTGCTTCCCATCAGACATATTAATTCGGATTTCTATTTAAGTGAACATATTGGTGATAGTATTAATTACTAAACTATTACTATAGTAATTTCATATCCAATAGATAAATTTAAGAACAACAGCATTTAATTAAATTATATCAGAATGCTAATGGATAAACAGGAATGATGTTAATTGATGATCTAACAGATTAATAACGGGCGGGAGTCAGAGGGCGAGTTACAAGTAAATCCAGAAGAAGAACACGGGAATGAGAGAGGAGGAGTAGAGGGGGAGGGGAGAGGTAAAATGAGAATGTCACGCTGTAATCTGATGGTCGGGAACACGGGACAAGACGTTGATAAATAGTCGTCAATTGTAAGTCGACGGCGCACAGTACGAGACGCCAGCGGCGAGGTATTATTGATAATGGCCACAATTTGTTTTTTAGTTAACTTTTTATGTACCAATTTGATTTTTTGCTATAAAGCCGATAAGTTATGATTTTCTATTGCCATTATTACACGATTATTTAATAAGCAATAAATTTCCATCAGCTGCTTTGTTTATAATGATGATGTCGAAGGAAAAAAATTAAGGATAAGAATAAGGAAAACCGGCACTCTGCATCATATGGGATATACACATGGCTCGAAAGAGAGACTAGCACTTTTTCCAGACATTTACTTCTTTTTATTCATCTCAGAATCTCAGTTGGAAACTTGTTAATCAGTTGACATAATTTTTTTTTTAACTCATGGGGTGTCCTGCTTGTTTTTCTGCTCTCATTGATGTAACAACATTTGATTCCAGATTATTTGTTTCTAAACAAAATAGAAATTTAGTTACTTTTTTATACTGTAATCATGCCATTACATTTAACAGTTTTTCTCATTATACTTATATAATACTTTGTAAATATTCCTCATTGAACTATGTAAGTTACATAATTTCGTTTCATTAAGGTAATTTATATATTTAAACAATAATTCCAATCATTGCATTTCTGTAATTAAATATAGTTTTCAAATTTAAAAGTTACTGTTATCACCTATAAATTTTAATTTAGATCAAAATAATGAGGAGCTTCTCTATTTTTAAGCTTTCATAGGAATTTTATAAATCTTGCACGATTGGTCCCGAATAGAAAGCATAACCCAAATACAATATCAGAAAAGTGCCAAAAATTTTCTATAAAATTTTCTACCATACAAACCACTACAGTAAACGACAAAAAGGACTTTCAAGAACTCAGCTCAATTTAATTAGCTGTTGTAAAATCGCAGTAAGCTTAAACCTTGAACACAGATTGAACGGAAACGCTGCCCGGATTACTAATAGGCTTAACAATGATTTTACTGCATCCACTCCGATTAATTGTTTGTGATATAAACATTTTCTTAACAATGTTTTTGTTTTGATAAATCTTTATTTTAACAGGTTAATCTTTAAACTAATTTGAAAATATATTCATAAATACCGGAACATACATTGCCTAAATAAATTAAGAAGTGATAATCATCCGTAATGACTTACCCTCTGGTATACTTCAAAGTAAAACGATCTTGATATTCATCTGATAGTAAGTAATACGCTCGTAATATTACTGTACAAGTAAGGATATTTATACAACATCGTGTAACACATTTGTAGTCATGACTACCCCATGATTATCCTCATGATTACGACAGTCATTTCTCTATCAACAACGCCCTTTATCATAAGCCGGAGTACAGTAACTTTATCCTACAAGGCGACGTGACGAGCATTGCGTTCCCTTGGTGATAAGTGATAAGCTTGCCCTTAACGACGTGGCGCTGGTTAAGACGGTGTACACTGCACCACATTGCATTTTGCCTTAACACATAAAGTGTTAGGTCTTGTTGTCCCAGTAATTTTACTAGCACACAGTACCCTTCAAACCGGAAGACTAATTTTTACCGGTAGAAATAAGAGCTGTAGTGGTACCTACCTAGAAAGGCTCTGGTAACGGAGACCTACCACCAGTGAACTTATCTACCTGGTCTTTACTTAGCCTAGCTTATTCTACCATCAGTAACTTTTACAAACTACAGTTTAGCTGTCTTTGACTAAAAGGACCAATAGACCAGTTGGTTTTAGGATTCCAAATAACGTTATGTAGAGGTATATATACACTACCTTTAACCGCTCTAATGGCTTTTATTACATGTACAAACGCTTAACATTAAGCATTTATGCAAATGTGTTTTTTTTTCTGCAAAAGGATATTTGCATTCATTTGAGGCCTCGTTTCGTATGTTCAATGGTACATGAGGGATATAAATATTGTCTCTTCATTCGGTTTTTCTTTTCGCCGCTTTGCATAATACCCCGGGGTTACTTGATTATGCGTCGCTTAAATATAATGAAGCGTTTTTAATTTAAATACTTTAACTTTTTTGTTAAAATTTCATTCGAATTAATTTTTTTTTTTAATGAAATTGAGTTTGATGGTATTCTAACTACCTACGAGGCGGTGGTTAAACGCTTCCTTAGTTAACAAGGCCGTTGCTTTGATTATGAGATTACAAAAGTACCTATTTATTTGTATGCTATTTTAGAAGCTAGAATATCCTAAGCGAAGCAATATTCATGATTTTCAGCTTTCATTGTCGCTTAACGTCATATAAAAATAAATTTAAATTACAAAGGGAAACTTATTACGTCTGAAAATAACAAGCGCTAAGCCTCGAGTAGCATTTCGTATTTACGACTATTTCCTTTAAAAAATATATTTAATTCAAAACACTGTAATTAAAAGTTAACATATGTAAACGGTGGTAGTAAATTGCATTAATTTACCTCAACAATTTTACACCCTCACTTCAATTTAATTAAGAAGTTTCTAGCGCGACTCCATCTTGCACCGCCACGTTGGAGTGGGTGAATGAATAAGCTACCTATGAACTGCAGCGGTGATGACGGAGTGCCCACAACTACCTAGGTGTTGAAACTTTAACGCCCCAGCCCTCTCGGCGCCCTCCATGTACACCTCGACGCTACTGACCTATATGATGCAAGTTATCCCCCTGCTTCAGGGTTCCTTCAATTATTCAAAGCGCCCTCAACGCAGGTACTGGCGAGGGTTGGCTAAAGAACGCTGTAATTCTATATAAAACCCACGTAAGGGTTGCGTGGCAACCTTTTTCACAAAATTCTGAATCTTTACATGTCTTTACTTTACGAGAATATATCTAATATACTCTAAGATCTGATAATGTATTTATAAATGTAATTACACTTTAAAATATATAAATATTAACTAGCTTTTGATCGCTTCTCTCTTCTTTTCTTTAAAAAAATCTACTCACAGCTAAAAAATCTTTTCGCGTCAATACAGCTCAAAATACATATGTATTCTACTTAAATCAGAAAAGAACAATGATATAATTTTGATATACAAAAGAATATATATAATGTGACTAGTATTGTTTTTAAGAATAATTAACAACTTTCAAAAATAATATGGTTATAGCTCAAAACGCGATGATTTCCTATATTCTATTCATTTTAACGGAAGTTATGAACTACCGATAATACACCAGTTATGAATATTTACACAGGATCATGTTGCTGTCAAAACAAGACATAATATCATATGTACACACCTCTTTAAAACCAAGATTGAGCGCTGCTGTAGATGGTCTCCAGCAACAAACACCTACTGTTTCATTTTCTTTCTCATCTATGCCTTGTTCGTCTTGTTGCTTCGTTCTATCAAGAAAGTGACAATACATAAATTTCACTCTTTGGCATGGATTCCAAAGTAACTAGATAAAAAAGCGTTAAAATTTTAATTGCTTCTGGATATAACTGTTTAAATGTTAAAAACTTTAAAATGTGCACGCATAATGTCCAAAAATTTGAAGTATTCACGGCATCGCTGACGGAGCGTACTTAAATAATAATTATTGCAGACTGCTATTTCATCTATTAACTTTCGATAAATAAATAAATTTCTAGCATAGCTTCGGACATATATAAACCCAATTCATAAAGACTTCAATAATCATTCACTCAGTTGACAATAAAATAACATAATGGTATATTTTCTAGTTTTGATTATAGCGTCGATCGAAGCGTTCGACGTGAATATTCATTCCAACTATTTGAAGCTACCGCCGCATGATTTCGTTGAATATTTCAACAGCTTGAATTTGACATACAAAATTGGCCACACAAAACTCAATCATAAACACTGTAGTTTCATCGGCCACGATCCAACTTATCCGAAAATACATCACGACGTGAGTGCCCAGGATTTGCCTGACACATTCGACGCTAGAGAGAAATGGTCACAGTGTGCCTCTATCGGAAAAATATTTAATCAGCAAACATGCGGATCCTGTTGGATGTTCGGAACAGCCATGACAGCGTCCGACAGAAACTGTATCCACGCAAACATCAACGTAGACCTCTCCGAACAGGACCTGAGTTGTTGCACTGATTGTACTCAGAGTGTGTGCAACGGGGGCTTTCCACAAAAAGCATTTGAATTCTGGATCAATCAAGGACTCGTCAGTAACGACTGCCAACCTTATGATAGTAACGCATTGATTAATAATCAGTATTGCAGCCAACAGTGCGTGAATGGCAAAGATTACAATCAAGACAAAAACCACGGCGGAAGAGTTTACGGTGTGTCTGCTGATGAGGAGCAAATCAAAGCAGAACTTTACAAAAATGGCCCCATAGAAGCCACCATGACGGTGTTCGACGACCTCGCAAGTTACACCAGTGGTATTTACATTCATACGCATGGCAATAACAGAGGTTTGCATAGTGTACGATTAATAGGATATGGCGAAGAAGGCGGTGTTAAATATTGGCTGTTAGCAAATAGTTGGGGCACAGAGAAAGGCGAAAACGGATTTTACAGAGTAAAGCAGTTCCAACCTGAAATAGGCATAGAAGATAACTTGATAGCAGCCATGCCGAATAGCCAGTTTTATAACTCAAACGCAAAACAATCATTCCTTGAACGTTTAGTTAGTTAATCAAATCAAAATAGATTTCATGTTATCCTATTATTCCCGGAGTTTGTAATATTGTGTAAAAATCAATAAAAAAATATTTAATTTATACAGAGATTGTATTATTATCCTAAAATAATATATTAGGTCCTTACACATAAAGTTGGCGTTTTGTCGTACTGACTACTTTGATCTGAAATATCTCCTCTTTGGTTAAGAATTTCAAATTCAAATTTATAAATTCATTTAGCTGGTATATTTAAAGTTTTGAAAACTTATTATTTGTATTATTATAAATGTTATTTTTTTGCGTCTCTTATTACTGTGCAATGGAAAACATAAAAGTCGATATATTTACTAGTACCAGTATAAAAAGGACAGGACAAAAAGGTTGCAAACCAAAAAACTCAGTGTTTCACTATTACAAGCAGGACTAATTTTTTTTTTTTTTTCGGGTGATGTCGATGCTTTCGGCCACTATTATAGCCGTGAAAGCTTCATCTGACCCTGCGCTCGCGGATCCGGACTCCGCGAGCTAGAAAAGATAGACAGGACTAATTACTGTTAGATTTACGTATGGAGCAATGTTTCCCAAGGTAAGGCGACAGCCACACAAAGGGGCAATAGTTATTAAAAAAAATGTGTTTAATAATGTTTTTTAGTTTTATTTTGTTGTTAAGGCATTGGATTAAAATCATTAGGTCCGAAATGAACACAGAAAAATTTTTGCTCAGAGTTGGACATAGGACCAAAAAAATTGGGGAACACTGGTCTAGAGAGTCTTATTGCTTGATACAGTATAATAAAAAATATTCAATCTACTATAATAGACGTCCACTGCTGAACATAGATCTTTTGTAATGTATCCCGCAAAAACTATTGACTATTTGTAAAATATTCATTGAGTTTACATAAAATGTACACACTCTTGAGTTTTCATACATACAAAGCAAAGATTGCATTATAATGTAATTTTCTTAACGCAACAAAGAACAGAGACGGAAAGTTGATTTCAATGTTTATTTAAAATAGTTATAAAACTTTCCGCTCTAGAAAATCCCCGTTGTGTTCTACATCGGAACACATTAAATTAAAATGTACACGTGGCTCCATGCAGCGCTGTTACTGTGGTCTTAGCCTTGCTTGAATGTCAAGGATCGCCGGGGCTTGTTCCTAGTATGACCACAATTTTCTTTTTTAATAACATTATCTTTTATATTTGATCTTCTTTATCGCTTCGATGATGGGAATTGTTACCACATTCAATCACTATTTATTGAGTGTAGGCGTAGACCTGGTCGGAATCGACTGTTCAAACCGCGATTCCTTCTCGATGGCTTTCAACCATGTTTTAGGTTCTCCTTTCTAATAAAGTCTACCTTCTCTTTTTCCTTTATTTATTTGTTTTTCTAGACGGTCTTCATGAAATCGTGTATCTTATATTGTTATTGTATGTACTCGCATACTTCGTATAGAGGTTTGTTAGCAAATTACAATGTAACATTCGAAAATGTTTACTAAAGTTGACGTATACTTTTTTATTTAACAACATATTCGATGATATTTAATGACTTACTATTATAATAATCCAAAGTGAGTATGCCTTCATCACATGAGATTAATAACTTCGCTGAAATAGTCATCTAAACTAATACTAATCAAAACTTTAGCCCTGTAATAATATACTGAGCGGTTTGATTCAGAACTGTAATCTTTTGTAAAAGTAAAACTTGAAGGTAACCTAAAAAGAATGTTTGTACTACGTAAACAAAGAAAGGAAGGGTGTAAGGGTCTTATGCAACAACTCACGGGATCCAAGCCAATCTCTACTGCTCGTGGTTTACCTTGCTAATCAACAAACGAGGTTCTGGCTCCCTATCAACCCGCACAAGCCCAGCGTGGTGGAGAATGGCCCACAATCCCTTATTATTGGAGAGGCCTACGTCCAGCAATTGACGTCTATTGGCTGTTGATAAAACCCACAGTGCTAAATATGTACCGTACATCCATAATACATGTATCTTATCTAAATAATGAATGACTTCATTTCGTTCAACGGAAATATAATGTCGATTTATTTGAACATTTATTTCAGGGGCAATAAAGAAGTCATGTAGAGAACAAACAGTATCCAATGCTGCAGCCAATGTCAAGGGCGAGGTCGCAAAGCGCGATCTTAGATATCCATTTAGAAGCGAATAGTTCAAGGTTTATCTTTACAGCAACAAAGGGACGGAGAATTTATGAAAGACTTCTCGGAAAATGAAAGAGAAATTACGTACAACTCTGACCTTCTGCAGAAGGATACTTTATTGCGGTAATTTTCCTACATTATGCGAAATGGAGATGAAACTCTTTAGAACTTGTTTTCTTTGAAGAAACTCTTAACTACATTAGAAATAAAAAGGGTTGTTTATTTATCCTAGTATAATTGAAAACATCAACCTTTATTATAACCTTTTATTGTTGTTTTTTTTATGCCAAAAAGCATCGAGATGAAAACGGCTTACACCTAATGGTAAATGATACTGCTCATAACAATACTGGTTAAGATGTCTCGTTACCCCAGTAATTTCACTAGCATACAACACCTTCAAACCGGAGCACTGTAATGTTGATACATTAATATTTAGTAGCTGCAATAGGAGCTGTGGTGGTACCTACTTAACGGTCTCCGGTAACGAATACTTACCACCAGTTTTGTATTACTATATTCAAGTAATAATTTCACTATCTTCAAATTTTTTTCAATCATATATATACATATATAAATTGAACGAAACTTACATGTAAAATAGGATAAGTATAACACAAAAGTTTTTTAAACGATCTTGAACTGAACTACGACTTTAATAAGAGTAAATTTATTACTTTTCCATTAAGACTGTATATGTATATACATCACAACTTAAAGACACTTTTTGTGATAAATACTGCTATTGTCATGTATTCACAAAGCAATATCCTTCAAGCTGATATCTTCAAATTGCTGGTTTTTAAGTATATCGTTATTAAAAAGATAACCGTTTCCAATCATCAAAAATTAAAATGTTCACAATTTGCAGTAATACATACAATATACATAACAGTCACAATTTTTTTCTGTCATAAGTGAAAAAGTCAACTTGGAAAAAAGGAAAAATTTATTTTTCCAAAATTCGTCGAATAATCGACTTTTTGTTATATCCCGCTGCGCCCTCTGCCGGCTTCGTCAATTGACATATTTTCCTCGTTCATGGTTTTTTTTTGGAGCAACCCGTTATCTGAACGCATTAACAAAATTACACAGAACCCTTAACAAATGGAATCGTCCAGCCCACAACGATGCAGACGCCCTAATGTCTGCCCATCAGCTCCCTAAATGACAACGTCACCTGCCAATTACAAATATACAGGCAACGGTTCGACCCGCGCACGTATACCATTGCTGCGTCGGCTCCTGTAACTTCTGTGACTCATGGTATAGACCCGGCAATGTACTGTGGATGACGACGAAGGTACGCTTGGACTTTTGTTCGTGGTGAGGGTTTTGTGTTCAGGAATTATGGTCCAAATCCATCTCTGGATTCAATGACGTCATTCTGCATCCCAATGACAGGGCGGCGAAAGGGCGAGCGCTATAGGCATTGTTTACACTGTTACGTGTCACAGGCGCTGCGAAGAATCAGAAAATTAATATAATTGCCTCTCGGAGCCCATTTTCATGAGGTCCTAGGATATCTAGCAATATGTACTTGTGCCTGGTCTTCACCTGTACAACCCAGTAAAAGCCTTAACCTTCTCCATCATCCTCGCTATACAACAAACAAGACCACCTTATATTTGTCGCCCACATCTTTCCCTCTTAGTCATCAACGAAAGCCCACAAATTTTAAACCCCGCGAACTTAAATACCTTAGTCGCCCTTTACGTCAATTAGGAATTATATTAGTTCTATTCTTACTTGCCTGAGATTATAAAGCTTAAAAAAAACTTGAAGACTTCAAGAAAAGAATAATCTTATCCGACCTTAATCCGACAAACTTTTTTTAAATTTTTAAACAATCATTCCTCTTTGTATTGTGGGTAAGGGTCTATTTACTTTCTTTACTGTTCTTTCTTTCTCTGTACTCTCCATTTCTTTTCCCTTCTTTTCTCACTTTTATGCTTTCTGTTTTCCTTCACTCTTATTTTACATTTATCTTTTTCCTCTTTTGTGCATCGCCTTTCATTCTAACTTTGCCGCCTACTTTTATTTTCCTTTATAACCTTCTCTACTACGGACATGCTTCATTTAATTAATATGCGGCGACTCTCGTCTTCACTCATCTGGTAGACAATGATTCCAACATTATTCCTCCTTCCCAACTCTATCTAACAATCCATTCTCTTCCTCCCGTATAAGAAACGAGGTGACAATGTGCGTGATCAGTTGTTGCGACGACCATATATAACGGTGTCGAAGGTAGTTGGAGTAATAAAAACATGAAATAAATTAGATCTTAGAAATATAAAAAATAACAAAATTATCTTATGATCATCATCATCTCAACCAAGGGACGTCTACGATAATGTACTCATAATATTTGAAGTCATTTATAAAAACCTAGCTATTTTGGTATATGCCGATTTGCATTAAAGTGACCGCGACACGTTGGAATGTGCCAATGCTGACGGACAGATGAAATTGCAGAAATTGAACTGCGCTGCAATATGCTGCCAAAGCAGACTTATTATACCATATGTAGGTACAACTAAATGAAAGACATATATTCATTTTAATATATATATATTCTATCACTAGCAACACTCTCTGTTTTGATCTTAAATGAAAAAGACCCATGAACGTCCTGTTATTGCGTTTGGTGTAATTGAAACTTCTGCATTGTTATATATAAAATTATCACCATCGTCATCATCAGCCGATAGACGTCCACTGCTGGACATAAGCTTCCCCAATAATGAAGGGGATTTGGGCCATCTCTCTCTTGGCCCAATGAGGGTTGGTGTGTAGCCAAAGCCTCGTTTGTTGATTAGTAAGGTGTACTGCTAATAGGTGACATTGGCGTGGGTCCCGTGAGTTATTATATGAGATCCCTTACAACCCCAATCTAATCAAATTAAACTATGATCAAATGAATCTTTTTTTTCGACGAAATCAGTAAAGCATTCACCTGATAGTAAGTGATATTGCCGAACAACAGATATCCGACTCCAATCTCTGTGGCCAATGAACTACTGTATCGTATTCGTTTGTATATGTTTGTATCGCAATAAGTTTGCCCATGTCCGGGCAACCCCTGTCGCATTCACTCACTTTACAGTGAGGTGCGTGCTCTCGCATATTTTAATCCCACCCGGTGACGCACACAGCCGCACTGACCTAGTTATTCCCCATTTTTCTGTAATTACTCACCACTGCTTTGTCGACTTCCCCTACAGGGGAGTACCGATAGTGGCTGCGACCACGAACTCTTAGAACTTGAAATACTTAACTACCTTCCTGTTATAAAAACAATTACTCTCTTAGATATGAGTAAACTTCGCACTTAACGTGTTTTGATATACTGATGGTAGATATTCATTGCCGAAGACCGTTTAGGTAGGAACCACTGTAGCTACTTTTAGAGCCGACCAACAGTTCTGTATAAACTACTGGTTGAAGAATCCTTTTGGCTAATTAAAATACTGGGGTAACGAGACAACATCTTACATCCCAAGGTAACGAGCGCAATGTAGTGTGTATACCATGTTAACCAGTGTCACGTTGTTATCAGAAAGTGTATCATTTATCATCAGGTCAACGCCTTGCTCAACTCGTCGTCTCGCCGAACAAAAAAAGATACCACCGTAGCTCCTATTTCAGCTGATAAACAGTAATATCCAAACGTTACTATATTTAAATTTGTATGGCGTTCTTAGCCAATAAAATTACTAGGATAACGAGACTTAACAACTTACGCCTCAAAGCAACAAGAGCAATGTAGTGCTGTGTATACTATCTTAACCAACAGCACTTTATGGACAAGCACTTACCATCAGGTAAAGACCTTGCTAATCTACTCGTACTGTTGAATAAAAAAGACGCACATTCCACAGTTATTGTGGTGATGTTGTACAAAATAATAGTACACTATGGTTCATCCTCGTCACCTCCATACCTACATTACGCTTCGGTATACGTATCTAGCTGCACTTCGGGGTCTTTGACAATATAATGCAAGGGGAGACAAGGGAGTGCATTGGTATGAAAATCATCACGCTTCAACATTGGTAGTGCTTATACTTGTACGCTGGGTACAGGTATAAGCACCGGTGTATTCCTATGTGCTAACGAGCACTCGTCTCTTTCACATATATTTCAGGATGCGGATATGAAAATTATAGCATCCACTTAGAAATTCGCTAAACGATAAACCTATTGAAAGAACTACAGCTGACATTAGTCAACGTTGCAAAGATTACTGGTAAAAGATTTTGTTTTTGTTTATTTATTGTACAAATACTTTGTAGAGAGAAAGTACAAACGGCAAAAGAGAGCCTAACCCTAAAAGAGTTTTCTTTCAGCAGACCTGTGAAGAAAGTAAATTAATGTAAAGAATAAAGCAAGTAAATGTGTGTAATACAATAAATGGAAACATGATTAGATATAAAGAGAAAAATACGAAAATATTATTACATAATATATTATATGAAAATATTTATTTATAAATAAACTTAATAAGCTTCCTGGCCTTTGTTTGCTACTGACTAAATTATAGTTCTTATAAAAAATAAAATAAAAAAGCTACATCTATTCATCACTGTACTCTTTCATAATCATGGTTATTAATTTATAACATATACATACAGTAACTCTTTGATGCACGCTACGGGCGTCCTTTTTGTATGAAAGTTCTTCAGACCGCAAAGCTTTTTGCGAAGCCGCATAATAATACACGGGCGGGCTATTGAAACAAAATAACAGGAAGCCTAATTCAATAAACACCCAATCACACGCACACATTGAATCCAAAAAACTAGAAAAGACTTTTTTTATTTACTAAAGGATAATGCTTGAAATCTGTCCCACCTGATGTTAAGTGGTGATGTGCTTGCTCTATATCAGTGATTCCCAAAGTGGTCTATATCGACCACTAGGGGTCTATGACAATCTGCAAGGGGTCTACGTCAGCGAAAAAAAATTTGGGGGTCCATGAAATGAAAATGATAATGGATCTCAACATATCCTTCTCACTAAAAATATTGACTTATTGCTTATGTTATTTTATTTATAGTTTATTTAATGTT